>CAIGRF010036499.1:26511-37021 GCA_903798235.1 Fraxinus ornus | reverse complement strand
GCGGTGTGCGAGTGATTCGGATTCTTCTTCAGTTGTTGATGAGAATCAAACCAAGAGAGTTTTGGGTTTTGATCTACCACGTGCCCAACCAAACACGGTTTTTAATATTGGGTTGGGTAATTTAAGTGGGTTTAACCCGAACCGACCCGACCCAATTTATACTGGTTTGGAACTCGACCCAACCCGTTTTTATTTTAAACCGACCCAACCCAACCCGACCCGATTCGGGTCGGTCTGGGTCGGGTTTCGCGGCTTTCGGTTTACGGGCCCAGCCCTACCTATACTTCGGAGGGTGTTCTTAATTAAGATTGTAATGGATTTTAAAAATTCTTATAAATTTAGGTGTTCTTAATTGAGATTTTAATGGATTTTAATGAAATTCATTAAAATTTAGGTGTTCACAATTGAGATTTTAATGAAATTTAATGAAATCTCTTAAAATTTAGCTATCCTCAATAACTAATTGATTTATAAAAAAATTATTAATATAATAATTTTAAAAGATTTGGATGGATTTCAAACTTAAAAGTACATATAATCAAATCTTTTAAAATTTCACCATATTTGATGAGATTGTTATGGAATTGTTGGAAATTTATTCAAATATACGAAATTCATTAGGATTTATAATATTTTAAATTAAAATCTATCAAAATCTTAGTCGAAAACACTTCCAGTCATTTCCCTAATCTATGGTTTGCTTGCCTCGAGTATCGATAGGACCCTCGTTTTGCTTTTGACGTTTTTATCATTTTTAACTTATTTTTACCATATTAGTGAAATGTGACCAATGTTTATTTAAATTTTTCACCGTAAACTTTTCAATTCCTACCTTTTCTTGTTACTTTTTAAACATGTAGGATTGATCTTATGGTCACTATAAACTTGAGATATGTTGCCTACCGAGGAGGTGGCAAGACCATAACTTGTCATCTTGCCACCTCATTGGTGAGCTACTGCCCACTATGAACTATTGTCCACTACGGACATGAGATATTTTGCCCATCAATGATGTGACGAGACCACATCTTGATATTGTATTTGAGTAGTTGTGTTTTGTATGAAAGGATACAACATCACAAGGCATCATCTAAGCCGTTTACGCTTCGTGTAGGCTTATGATCGATGGATGAATTTGTCTTTGATGCCGAGCAGGTCATTTGCTGTGTTCTAATTTTTTTTAATATTTTTAAAAATTTTGACCTCAAAGGATACCTCAGGGTTTGTATTTGGACTAGTGTTCTACATTGCATGTGTCTATTCTCAATTAAAGAGTTGAAATAAAATAAAATAATATCAATAGTTTAAATTTGTAAAGAATTCAAATCGATTTAGTACGTTCGTTTTTACTTTTTAAAGAAATTCACGTGTGTCCTTATCTATGCAACACGGCCTAAGCAAGCAATAAAAAGAAAAAGATTGACATGATAAATTTGATAAAATAACAATATTTAGCCTTTGTTTGACAATCATTAAAATGATTTTTTTTGGGGGGGAATATTAATTTTGGAATAGTGACTTTTTGGAGAATGTATGATTAAAAAGTAATTTTTTTTTAGATTTATGTACATAATATTTTATTGTGAGAATGTATGGTTAAAAATGAGTTTGAAAAAAAGAGTTGTTTTAATAGTTGTCAAACAAGGTTGAACTACAGGAATTTGATTTTATTTATCAGTGTTCTAAAAAACGTAAAGCGTGGATGCCAAGCTTCAAGTTTTACAAGCCTAGGCGAAACTTAGGAGTAAAAAAGCGTTTTTTTAATTTTAATTTTTAATCATTGTAAAATAATTCAATAATGCATACCAAACATCTAAAATTATAAAATACCGTATTTACTTAATAATTCCTACATAAAGATAAGTTTCAAAATCGTAATTACATAATGTAGATAACTTTTAGCTTAAATCTTATTTAATCTAATCTTTATCAGACTCTAATTCATTTTAAAGTATTATCTTTTTTCCGTTCTTCCGTCTTCTCAGTTATCTGAAATCTGGAGTTTTTGAAATTTGAAGGGATAGTGGGCTACTAAGTTTGGACTGTAAGTTTTATTTAAAAATAAAAAATAAAAATCTGGGTCTTCTTAAAATCTGGACCTGAGGCGCGCCTAGACGAGCATTAAGCGGTCAACGACAACGTTGACCGCTTAATTTTCGCTTAGGCTAGGCACGCCTAGGCGAGCATTAAGCAGTCAACAATAACGTTGACCGCTTAATTTTCGTTTAGCCTCAAGGCGAAACGTTTTCATCACGCTTCGACGTCTAGACGCGCTTTTTAGAACACTGGTATTTATATCAAATTTGGCTATGTAAAAGTTGTTGATATTCATCATGTATAATGCAGGTGCCTGGAACAAGTAACAGTACCAAAAATTCATTTGTAATGATCTCATTGTAAATTTAGCCCCGTTTGTTCTCCATATTTTTAAAATTCATTTATTTTTAAAGTTATTTTCAATAACACGTTTTAAAGAATTCATAATTTTTATCAACATTTTAATCACACGTTTAAAGGTGGCAATTGGATCGAGCGACTTGTCCACTCAGTTAGTCTGGACTCAATGTGATCGTTTGATCTCATCTTTTAAAGTCACAATGGTCACTTTGACTGTATTTTTAACTCTATAAATGCCTGTCATTTTAATCCATTTTTTCGCATCAATTCTCTACAATCAATGTTGTCAACATTTTTCAACCTAAGTTTCTCAATTTTCAACTCAATTCCTTATTATTCAATTCAATATTACTCATACAAACACAAGTTTCCTGGAAGCGGGCATTAAGGCACCGTAGCCTATTCGGCCAAACAGGCTTTGTGCGCTATGGCACCACCTCCTTGGCCCCCGGCGCCCACGTGCTGCATCTTTGTTGCTATGCCGACACTTGGCGCTCTGTCTCAGACCTAATGCTTCCAAAACACTTCATTATCCATTCCAAAGTCCCCTTTCCATTCAAATTTTCAATCCATGATAAAATTTGATCTCTTATCATATCGGACTTCCAAACCAACATTATCTAGGCTTCCTCCATGAATCAAACTTTTAAATCACATAGAATTTGAATATAACAAACTCCATCTTAACACAAATTCTATAGCAAGGAACTAAGTCTTTACTCTTCAATAAATTCTCCAACTCTTCCACCTTGCTCTTTCCGGGAACACAATGCTCATGCCGGGCATATTCAGCAACTTTGAACTAAATCCAAACCATGCTTACCAGTAGAACAATCTTGCGTGCCAACCTTGCTTGAATCATCTCGTTCACCTCCAGTTTTAGCCTAGTCACCAAAATTGTTCGAATCAACACGAGCACTTCCAACTCCACATACATTGTCAAACTTGCTTGAATTACCACGAGCACCATAATCAACAAGATCACAACTAACTTTACCTGAGCTACAGGAAGACTGCCCATTAGTATTGTTCGAATCACCATAAATAACTCGATCACAATCAACTCTACCCGAGTATTGCTTATTGAACCATAAATTGCAGCTATATTCATAGTGCTGCCAAACCTTCTAACACATAACTGAGGCTCTCTCCGTTCGCTTAACACAATCCGAGCACTCTTATTAACTTTCAGAATTCCACCTCCCTGTACCCTTTTGAATCAAGAGTATTCAAAGAGATTACATTTCTGTTTATACCCGAAGCATGTCGAACCTAACTAAATGTTCTTACCATCCTATCAAATATATTGATTTTGACATCATAAATCCGGCTATTTTACAAGGCTCATTATTTCCTATCATCACGAAACCCATTTTAACTATTTCATATGCAATAAACCAATTTTTCATATGAAAATGCAAGACAAATAAAAAATTCAATCCCGATCAGATTTGGAGTCATCATCAGTAATCGCAAAAGATCTCCATCACCGTCTTCTTCTGGAAGATGACATCATCGAAATGTTTTGGTTGTTCCTTTTCATCTGTAGTAGCAAACGTTTCGCCACTCATATGAATCTTTCTTCATGTGCCCCTTGTTGTTAAATACCAATAGACTTTATCATTGTTGCTATAGTTGACTCTGCCCCTTAGATGACCACATATCTCCTTCTCACGAATAACAAGACCCTCTACCTAGGCTTTAGATCTGACAACCAGATACTTCATCTTCTCCTTAGAATAAAACGCATAATATATCTCATCAATAGAAAGAGAATCTGACTATAGAGAATGATATCTCTAAAAGTCACGTATAAAGGCGACAATGAACATAACAATATCAATCCTAAATCCTCTTCATCGTACTTGTCATCCATGGTCTCCAAATCAACGACAATTTATTGGTCAAGCTCTTTGTCATACAAAGATGCTCCAATTTCAACCACAATCTAACGATACCTTTCTCCTTTACCACGAAGAGTTTGATTAGAAAGATGAAGGTGTATTCATAATAGGGCTTTTCGATCCTTATGTTGATTCTCCTTCGTAATCATTGTTATGGGCATTCTATCTATTCCCAAAAAAAAAAAAAAACCATCTAAATCCAATTGAGCAAGAATTGCTCTTATTTTGATTTACCACAAAGAAAATCTATCGTTGCAACCCAAAAGCAAAATATCATATTTTATAGTTGTCATCCTTGAAACAATTGTCCTTCTTTCAACCTCGCTTTAATATCCAATTTGGACTTCCCAAGAACTGTCAAAAAAACCTTCAAGTCTTATACCAATTTGTTATGAATAATAAAGATGAACAATATGAAAATAATGTATCACACAAGAATACAAGATTTTTGTGGAAGAGGAGGACTTATTATACAAAAAAAACTAAAATTACGTTTACAAGATTTGATACTCTCAATTTAAATCTAAACAATTCTCTCAAATTCTTAATGTATACAACAATGATCTAATTGTTTTGTTTTGTCTATGAAGAGCCTAAACCATGTGAAGTATATATAAGAGATAAATCTTGAAATTATGGATGAAGTATAGCACAAAAATGCGTCAGAAATCAATTGGGAATAGAATTTTCCCGTATCGGTGGCGTTGGGACGCTTCCCCCGGTGCCCGACGCCTGGAAGCTAGCCTTGGGGGTGCCAACAACCTATTCGGCCAAACAGGCCTTGGGTGCCTCGACATCACCCCCTTAGCGCCGGCGTCCATGTGTTGCATCCTTGTTGTGATGCTGACGCCTTCGACGTCGCGACCTAAGCGCCCCATCTCCAACCTAATGCTTTCAAAACACTTTCTTATTCATGCCAAAGTCATTTTTTCAAACAAATTTTCAATCCATGATGAAATTTAATTCCTTATCAAATTGGACTTCCAAGCCAACATTTTCAAGACTCTCTATGAATCAAACTTCCAAATCACATAGAGTTTCAGTTACAAACATAGGAGCTACTATGACAATTATTAAAGAATACCATTGTGAAACTGATATTCGTGATTTTAGTGCAATTGTTAATAAACATGCAACTTGATAAACTATTCGGGCTCTTATTCCAGATTTCAATGGTTTTCTGTTTAATGTTCGTTGTGTGTGTCATATATTTAATTTAATTGTGCAAGACAAAAAGAAATATATTAGCAAACACTTTAGTAGAATTAGAGACATATTAATATATATATTACAATATCACCTCGTAGAAAACAAGTTTTCGAAAAGTCTTGTGCTCAACATTCTACAGAATCTAAAAAAATTATAATCGACGTAGATCATATGTAGAACTCAACTTACATATTACTAAAATCTTGTGATTTATATGAACCACTTATTACTGAATTTTATAATTCTAGATATACACATCATTCAAATGATGATTTGAAAGATTATGATTGATAACCTTCTTTTAAAGTCAGAAAATGTTTGATAGTTTTTTATGATGCTACAAATGTATTATCAACTATCAAGGGTATATTACTCTACTAGTCCTAAAGTTCTTGAACATCTTTACCACATTCCATTAACTTTCAATAAATATAAAACTAATCCCGATTTTGGTAATTTATTATATGTTGTTAGGTATTTTAGTGATGCCCAAATAATCCATAGGCAATTATGAAAAATCGTGACCCTTTTATCTTCATAGGCTATAAGTACGGGATTGAAGAATATTAAAATCCACACCACAAACAATGTAGCCCAAATCTTGTTGTGTATTTAGAGAAAATCAGTACATTTGTCTAGGTGCTCAATACCCAATTGTGGAGATAATTTGAATTGGGAATTTTATCTCTTTTCTTCACGTGAAGATGGTTATGACATTCTGACATTCTTATTCTTGGTAACCATTTCAGTTTTCTTGAATTTTATCTTGAAGAGAAAAATCTGGAAATTAGTGTTCATCTTGCCTATAAATTGGAGTCTCTTATTCTCATTTTACAACACCAAAAAGTTGAAAAAAAAAACGGATTANCCTCCCTCCCTCCATTGTGCCTTTGTGTGCATCTTCTCCCTGCCTTTGTGTGCAATTCTCTCTGCTTCCAAGACTCTCCAATTTGGTGTTGTCTTTGTGGTGTTTGATTGATAATTTTCTGAGCCTAATTAAAAAGGGCAAAACATTTCATTTTGAATTCTTCTTCTTCTTCAAAATTTTGAATTCCTTTGAACATTTCTCTTAATTCTCTACTAATTACTTTGTATTATTTAATTGTAGGTGGAATTAACTTCTACATATGCGATGGAAAAAAAATTAGAAAATATTAAGAAGACTTACCTATGTTATTTCCTTTAATTTGTGTAGTATATCCAATATATAATTTAAGAGGTATAAAAATTGTCATACAAAAAATCTCAAATGCATTAAATTTTGATGCTCCAATTAGATATTAGAATTTAGACGCTATTTTAACTGTTTATGAATTGTGCACTTACATTGGGTGTGGATTTTAAATGAAATATTTTTAATGTAGATCAGTATATCTCCTTCCAATAATAAAAGAATATCATATGTAGGTACATGTGGAATACTTGTAGAATTAATTAGATATTTTTCTCATTATATGCTTAAAATCGTAGAATCAGTTGATGCAAATGCAATTACAATAAACTTGATTTTGGAGGATGCCATGAATGTCGACATACCGTTGTTTTTGTTATGGCATGTGATATATTAACACCTTCGATTAGCATAGTAGCATCGGACTCGACTTTTAGTATAGGCGGTTGAGTTTTGTTCGAGTCTCAGAGAAGGCATATTAGAAATTTTAATGTGTATAAAAAATTGACAAGATGTTGAGTACCGAGTCCAAAATCAAAATGCCCAAATTGCGTTTGATTAGGTAAATGATATTTAAATTTTTCATACTTTGTTATTTTCTTAATAATATTCAATTTTTTTTTTAAAAAACAATTGTATATATAACAAGTTGTTTGTGTACAATTTTAAACAGTCGATTCCAAGTTTGGAAAAAAAGATGATCGTGGGTGAGCTTGGTTCGGCCTTTGAGCACGAGCCGAGATCATGTGGGCAATTTCATTTTATGCTAAACAAAAGATGTAGTTAGTGTGAGCCATGCAAGTTCAACCTCATACTTGGCCTTAGGGAGTGGTTAGCAACATACTAACGAAACCTATGTTGCATGTAAACTAATATTTAGTACTCTTACTGTTACATAGCATTTCAAAAATTGTAATAGGAATGTGTTATTGCTGTCGAATATATTTTAATCTTTACGATTAAACACGTGTTGCTATACAATTTGACAAAAGGTAGAGCTGTGCCACAATTGTAATCCAAACATCAATATTATATAAATAAATAAAAGAAGAAGCTTTTGATTTTCTGTTGGAGGAAAAAGATTCTGTTATCTTTCAAAAAAGTTTCAAAAAATTTATCTACATTTCTATTTGAATCCGTTGTAGCTGTTGACTGGATTAAAATAATCCATTATGCCTATAATATTTAAGCACATGATATTCTTAACCACCGAATTATTAATATTACTATGTACCATAGACTTATAAAAAAATTTCATCCACTGCTTTATAGATGCAAGTGGAAAATCATAAAGCATCTCTTTTTGGTTTGCCCAATATTCTCTCAGCTTTTGATACTGTAGTAATATTTTGTTCATAAAAGTGGTGATCATTATGGTAATATACAACGCTTATTTCTAATTAATTTGGGTTTTTAATCATACGTGAATGGTTTTTAATCAGTTCAATATAAATCAATTATTGTGTGAATGTGTAATGGAGAATGGTACTTTAAAATTTCATAGGATGACAAACCGGGGACATAGTTAGAAAACAACAAAATATGCACATAAAATTGTTTTGCTCGATGTTAGAGATACATCCGCTTCGCCGTTGTGAGTTTTCAGTACAAAGTAATCTCAAACGAACAAACAAAAAACCAGCCTCCTGTGTAGTACAAATGTTAAATGCAGTTCAACACAAGTTTGTTATCTCTTGTTACATTGAATATGTTCAACAAGAAATTATTGAATGATTTTGATGCTGATGGATCGGGATTTGCTTCTTCCCAAGGAACCTGCTTCGGCTGGAGCTTAAGATTCAGCTATTTCAAATGCCCCTCTTCCTGTTGCTTTGGAATCGAATCATCAGTCCTTCCCTGCCTCTGAGAAGGGGGTGTGTTGACCTCAAAAAATAAACTCAACAAAATCCCACCACGTCCCCTCCACGTGGACATCACCTGCACACGTAGCACCTCGTTAGGAGGCAAAGGCCGCCGATCAAGAAAAAGGTCCGGCGACCGTTTGCACTCCGACGGTCAAGTCAACGGCCGGACAAAATATATAAAGAGAGTGCAAGAGACGGGAGAGAAGGGATTTTGTTAGGTTTTGAGAACGTACATTATTATGAATGAAACCAGCATATTTATAGAGAAATATTGATGTAGATGGGCCCAGTGATTAATGGATCAAGCTTAAGCCCATAGAACTTCATTTATGAGGAGCCTCAGTAGGCACTTCAACTAGCCATTTGGGGAGTCTTGGCTAGGCACTTCAGCTAGCCTTTTTGGAGCTTCGGTTAGGCACTTGGTAGGCACTTCAGCTAGCATTTAGGGAGCCTCTGTTAGGCACCTCGGCTAGGCACTTGAGGAGCCTCGGTTTCATTTGATTTCTTCATATTTTGTCCTCATAGGGTCTTTATTTAACTTGTTGCCTTTTACGTAGCTTGCTACGTGGAACCCCTTTCTAGAGACTCAAAAATGAGGGGTAACAATAGTCCCTCAAGTCTATGTATGATTATTTATGTAATGCATGGACTTGAAAGTACAATTGAGATAAGTAGTTTGCGTAGGAAGGGTGACCTTCAAGATAGTGCCTCATCCTTCCTTCGTCTTATGATTTACAGAGGTTTTAATTGAGTTGAAGTCCTTATGTGCCGAAACTGTCTACTTCAAACATTTTGCTGAAGTTCTATAAAGGGAGCTGAGGTCCCTGTTGTCCGAAGTTGTGAACCTCAAATATTTGTTGAATTTTTGACAAAAGGAGCTGGGGTCCCAATTTATGAAGCTCTTTGGCTTGTTTTATTTATTGTTTATAATTTTTACCTCCTTGCAAGGGGTTTACTCTTCTGTGCAAGGGCTTCCTCCATGGTGTTTGATCCAACCATGGAAGGCATCGTCATCGTAGGTAGTGAGGTGGCCCACCCCCTCCGTACGAAGCGATAAATAACATCCTTGCATGGTGGATGGTTCATCCATGTCAAGGGCTTCCTCCATGGTGTTTGATCCAGCCATGGAAGGCATCGTCATCGTAGGTAGTGAGGTGGCCCACTCCCTCTGTACGAAGCGATAAATAACATCCTTGCATGGTGGATGGTTCATCCATGTCAAGGGCTTCCTCCATGGTGTTTGATCCAGCCATGGAAGGCATCGTCATCGTAGGTAGTGAGGTGGCCCACTCCCTCTGTACGAAGCGATAAATAACATCCTTGCATGGTGGATGGTTCATCCATGTCAAGGGCTTCCTCCATGGTGTTTGATCCAGCCATGGAAGGCATCGTCATCGTAGGTAGTGAGGTGGCCCACTCCCTCTGTACGAAGCAGTAAATAACATCCTTGCATGGTGGATGGTTTGTCCATGTCAAGGGCTTCCTCTATGATGTTTGATCTAGCCATGGAAATCATCGTCATCGTAGGTAGTGAGGTAGCCCACCCCCTCCGTATGAAGTGGTAAATGACATCCTTGCATGATGGTGGTTCATCCATGTCAAAAGCTTCCTGTAGGGTGGATGGTTCATCCCCACAGGGGATGGTGTAAACCCTCTGAAAATTAGTTGATGTAACATAGATGAAGTAGAAGTAACACTCTATAGCAGTGTGAGGCCAGGAGTAGACATCTCGTGAGGCTAGGGTAGACACCTTTTGCAAAGACAAACACACCCGGCGGTTTAACTCTTCATGTTTTCAAGGAACGTGGCTCTTTCTTTATTCAAGGAACGAGGTCTTTGAATAATTATCTTTTCCATTTTCAAGGAACGAGGTCTTAGATTATCGCCTCTTCCTTTTTCAAGGAATAACCATCTCGCGAGGCCAGGAATAAGCATTTGGCGAGGCGGGGAATAAACATCCCGCG
>CAIGRF010036499.1:0-25294 GCA_903798235.1 Fraxinus ornus | reverse complement strand
TAGGCATTTGGGGAGCCTCGGCTAAGCACTTGAGGAGCCTCGATATTGTTATTTTCTTCATATTTTGACCTCATAGGGTCTCTATTTGACTTTTCACTTACGTGGCATGCTACGTGGCGCCTATTTCTAGAGACTCAAAAATGAGGGGTAACATGGTGATCTTCAAATACATACATCGATGTTACTGTATCTTCACATGATCAAAAAATGAAAAAGATAATCTTTTCCTCAAATCTGTTGGGCTCGATATATGTCGTACAGGTTCACATGTCATTGCAAAACAATAATCCTCCGGTCCTATAAATATATAAATTAGATTAGGTTTTGGATTCTTAAGATCGATCTTGATTATGACAATTTGTTCCATATCATAATTAATAATAATAATGTCCTTTCTTATTCCTTGTTTGGAGGAACAAATCACAATTTTCAGAAACCTTAACCTTGTTGGGTTTTACTATATAAGGAGGGGCTGAACCATTCTTTTTATACAAGAAACTTCTCCATCAATGGAGCCTCCAGTCTTTTATATATCCTCGCTCCAGTCCAATGTTTTCATATTTATTCCGAGGAGTAGACATGGCGTGATATTGCTTTTGGCTCAGCACTTTCTGTTACAATTACGTGAACAGTTGGGCGATGAGCCGAATCAATATCACTCTTGTATGCTTCTTTGCATCAAATCAGCAAGCCTCAGGTTATGTGAAAGCCTCAATTTCACTCTCTCGTATATTTTTGTTATTTTCAATGGTTTCAGACTGCAGAAAACTACGTAGATCCATAATATCTTGAAAAAGAAAAAATAGCGCTTGTGAGTAGATTCAGTAGTTTGGTTCCTGATTAGAGGAGTGAAAGCCGGTAGTAGTGTATAGAGCTATGCCCTTGGTAAACATTCCTATATCAAGTAAGCTCATAATCAGGCACTTCGTTTTAATTCTTATAATTTTCAGAATTCATCTCTTCAATGAATTCAGATTATTGAAGTATTTCTAGCATTCAACTTCAACATTATTATGACTATTTTATGAAAAGAGAAACACGAATCATCATGACATAAAAAAGAATACTTTGTTATTTTCAGATTCAACAATTATATTCCCATGTTAAAGATGCCATCCTTCTCTGAATTCTTTGGTGACAAAAGTTGAGCAGGTTGTAGCTTATGGAGGTTGCCTTGATCCGTTCATAAAAGTGGTTACAAGATGAGAATTGACATGGACACACAAAGCCAGAAGAAAAGAACAAGAAATATAACTATTATGGAGAATTAAGGGAGTGCTTCCAACCTCATAAACGGTTTAAGCTTTTAGACAAAGTTGATCTGAGCAGGAGGTCTTGAGCTAAAGAAATTGTATTTGTTGGGCCTTAAGTGTAAAAATGAATATGGTCTGCAACTGACGGTATGTTGGAGTCATAGTTAATTTAATATCTGCCCCTCTCTAAAAACTGGTTCAACATGATATCAAAACTTCAATAAGCGACGCTATTTGCAACGCCTAAAAGCTTTCTCTCAAAATTCTTGCTGCATGGTGATGGTTTCTGTCATTTTGTGCAGAAGACTTTTAGAAGCATAAAACAGAAAAATCCCACAGATACTGAGTGAAAATGAAAGCAATACCAAATAAATAGTCTTGGAGTAGAAACATATCGGCCCGGCGGCTTTCTATATATACGATATAGATGGACCAAACCACGTAAAAATACACTTACCTACCATATTGAATACGTTGTACTAACTCCGTTTCAAATCACAGTTAGTCTGCAATTAATTTGTCTGATTGCAGAATTTTTTTTCTTGTAATATTCAAACAGCCGAAAGCATAATTTGCTTTAGAGTGGCTTGTATGTTTTTATTTGTTGAAATGATCCAACTCCACCCTATAATATCTTAGACGCACGTTAAATTTGTTCGTTTTTTCTCAGCCAAAATATCAGCACAAATTCAATGTTTGGATGTTTAGATGTGTTTTCAATCATACAGTGATGATGATTACGGTGAACTGAACACCTTGTATTTGTGCCGATATTTTTAATGAAGTCCCATTTGCATTTTGTGACATTACTGTTGGAGAAGCACCATAGTTGGAGAAGAAACACACCAAATTATTGCAGCAACGAGATCAACAAACACGAACAAAATCAGGATCAAACTTGATAAAATGAACACTGAAGGCCTAAATGCATAATCCTATTCTCAAACTAAATTTGCCTCCTCTTCGGATTGATTGAGATACTTAAGGGTTTCCAACAAAAGCTTTGTAGGAGTAATCAAGCCTTATTGCAGAATTACACCAAAGCACAAGATGTAATTCCACCCAAACTTGAGAACATGAGAGGAAAAATGAATATGTAGAAGAAAATAATTAATTTCTATTGCTTTGGAATGATTCATGATTTAATAATTTTTTTTCCAACATTTCCAAATGAATTAGAATTACCTATTTATAGCTCTCAAAAGTCTGGTGGGAAATGGTGTTAAAATGTAATGAAAATTGAAAAGCCACCAAATTCAAAACCACAACGGCTATAAAACAGTAAAAAAAGGCCAAAAATATGACCTTTGCGACTGCATAGTATAAATCATACCGAGGCCTCAAGTCCCGATATATGGCCATGCGGCCGCATTGTTCAGTGAACGACGCGGTTGCATAGTTCACCCACACAGCCTCTTGTTCCACTTTTCATTCCACATTTGATTTTCTCAATTTTGAACTACAATTTCAAATAATCCCCCACTTATTTAATATTGAATAAAATCCCATATTTAAAATAAACAATACTCATGCGCAAGGATTAGATATCTTTCGATTTGAATCTAGCTATAGTGTAATTCAAACAAAGTAAAGTCAGAATCAAAAGTAGTATGAAGTTTTGAATTAGTTATTCCATGTGACAATACCGGTAAGAACACACACACACACACACACACACACACGAGTATCATGTGTTCTTAAATTTCTCAAACTCGCTTAGCGCTATTATGGCCTCGTGCTCATTTCAACAAACTTTTAAAAGAGAAGCTCCAACTCTCTATTGAGACGACACTACCTCGAAAGATACTTGTACCTTTGTCACTTTTGAAGATACTTGTACTTAGTATTAAACTTCATTAAAAGTTTAAAAATCATTACTAACTTCAGTAACAACCATCATTATTATAACTAGGATAGGGTTATCATGGATATCAATAATGCTAAAACTATCCACATATCAAATGAGTTGTTTTTACCATTTGAACCCGTGAATTACCTTTTGAGTAATGACGGGTAGGGTTACCATCATCGGTGAAACTTTTAGACTTTAGTTTAAGAGTTTCAACTCCATCCTACTCGAAGTAGAATTTACTAAATCTTTATTTAGAGGTTTAGTTAGATGATCCGCCAAGTTCTCAATGGACTTTACATAATTTAGGAAAATTATTCCGCTCTTGATTAGTTTCCTTATATTGTAGTGTCTTAGACTTATATATCTAGACTTTTCATTGTATGCCTCATTGTATGCTTTTGCTAATGTGGCTTGACTATTACACATAATAGGTATAAAAGATGTTATCTTTGGTCCCAAAGGTATCTCATATAGGAGATCCTTAAGCCACTTAGCCTTCTTCCTGGTTTCCAATAGTGCAACAAATTCGGATTCCATAGTTGAGTGTGTTACACATGTCTATTTCTTTGATTTTCAAGAAACAGCTCCTCCAAGTGTAAACACCCAACCTGAAGTGGATTTATTTTCTCCAGTGTTAGATATCTAACTAGCATCAATAAATCCTTCCAACACAGTCGTGAATTTTGTATATTGAAGACCTAAGTTCTTAGTTTCTTTAAGTATCCAAGAACTCTTCTAATGAACTTCCAATGATCATTGCTCGGATTGCTAGTAAACCTACTAAGTTTACTTATTGCATAGGCTATGTCCGATCTTATACATTAGCTGCATAGATAAGACTATCGATAGCACTTGCATACTCCAATTGAGCAATAGCCCTTCCATCATCTTTACAATTTTCAAACTTGAATCAACCGGAGTACTATATTCTTTCACGTTCAAATGCTTGAATCATATTCTCAATATAATGTGATTGACTAAGATGATAACCCCCACTAGTTTTAGAGACTTTGATACCCAAAATGGTATTCACTTGTCCAAGATCCTTCATCTTGAATATAGAGGATAGAAACCTCTTCTTTTCTTCTATCTCGTTCGTGTGATTACTCATAATCAACATGTCGTCGACATATAAGCAGATAAAAATCACATAATTATCATATAATTTAGAATACAAACATTTATCTATGCTATTATGTTTAAAACCAAAAGATATTATAGCTAAGTTAAACCGTATAACGATTTCACTAACTTGCACACCTTGTGTTCATTTTCAGGTAGAACAAACCCTTCGTGTTGTTCCATATAGACCTCCTCATCGAGATCCTCATTCAAGAATGCCATCTTGACATTCATTTGATGAACATGCAAGTCATATATAGAAGCTGGCACACATAATATCCTTATTGATGTTATTCTAACTACCAGTGCATAAGTATCAAAATAGCCGATTCATTCCTTTTGTCGATAGCCTTTGGCTATTAATCTAGACTTAAAAGTGTTGAGAGAGCTATCAGCATTATACTTTCACCTAAACACACATTTACATCCAATAGGTTTGGACCCGGGTAGCAAATTGACAAGCTCCCAAGTATTATTTAAAATTATCAAATCCATTTCGTCCTTGATGACATCTTTTCAAAAGATGCTATCACGTGAAGTCATAGCCTCTTTATAAGTTTAAGGTCGGTTTCCACTTGTAGAACAAAGGGAATTGTTCTTACAATATTCATCTCATTTACCTCTACCAAGTAAAAGGAAATAGTTGAGAATTAATTTCATCTGATCCTAAGGACTTCACAATTCGAGGTTTTTTACTTCTTCGTGGTTCACTAGACTCATCAACATCTTTAGAAGATGTTTCATTTCGTATTCCACTTGAGCTAGTGATATCTTTATGAATTTTCCTCAATTCATTGTCCGAAGATAACAAATACTCGAAGAACTTCACATCACTTGATTCGATAATACATTGGTCTCCAAGTTCAAGAATCTGTAAGATTTGCTATTACTAGCATATCGTACAAAGGCACATTTAATGCCTCTTGGACCTAACGTGGTCCTAATAGGGTTCGTGTTCTTGTAATAAGCAAGATACCTCAACAATTTGAAGTATCCAGTGTTCGGATTTATCTCTTTTTGCAATTCATAAGGAGAAACCTTAGTATGTTTTGAAGGAATTCTATTTAATATCCTACATGCACTCAATAAAGTTTCACCCCACAAGTTAAATGACAACTTAGCATATGTAAGCATGACATTAATCATTTCAACTAAGGTTCTATTTTTCCTTTCAGCCAAACCGTTTTGTTCGGGTGTCCTAGGTGCAAAACTTTGGTAAATAATGCCATATTGTTCACAAAACATATTAAACTCACAAGAGAAGTATTCTCCACCTCTATCACTTCTTAAGTTTATAATTTTCTTTTCTAAGTGATTTTCAACTTCACTTTTATAAATCTTAAACATATCAAAGGTCTCATATTTATGCTTTATAAGATAGACATACATGTATCTAGTGTAATCATCAATAAAGGTAATAAAATACCTATTTCCACATCTAGTTAACATTCCATTTAATTCACAAATGTCGGAATGAATTAGTTCTAATATGCCAGAGGTTCATTTTACGCTTTGATATGGTCTTTTAGTCATTTTAGTTTCTACATATGTTTTGCACTTGTGTTCATTATTTTCATCATACGAAATTAAATCACATTTCATCATTCTTTTCATTGTGCTTTTACCAATATGACCAAATCTAGCATGCCATAATGAAAATAAATCAATGACATAAGCAACATCAACTTTATTAATTAAAGATTTGTCAACGATATACAATTTGATCATTCCTTCACTAGAATAGCATTTTCCAAGAAATTCTCCTTTAGGAATAGTACAAGTTTACCGAATTTAAAGACACTTTAAATACCCGATTTTCCCAAGATATTTCCACTCACTAGATTTTTATTCATGTCGGGAACATGAAGTACATTTGTTAAAGTAACAGTCTTCCCGAAAGTGAAGATGATATCGACATCTCTCTTGCCAATTACTTTTGATCGGACCTCGTTGCCCATTTGGATCTCTTGATCTCCATCAGTTTCATGATAAGTCTTGAATAATGACTTATCATATGATACATGTATAATTGCACATGTATCATACCACCAACCGGGAACATTTCCCTTGATAGCATTGACTTCGCTAACGGTGGTGTCGATGTTATCTTCTTTGATGGAATGCACTTTACCCTCGAAGTTGTTTTGTTTTCGGTGTCTACAATCCTTTACATAGTGCCCAGATTTTTCACACACAAAACACCCTCATTTGGTCTTCTTCTTGGACTTGTTGAAATTCCTAGAAGGCTTTCTCTTGTTGGATTTCGTAAGAGGTTCAGTTTTCTCTACTGCATTAGCATTGGAAGTGCATTCATAAGAATTTTCATCTCTCATTCTTGACTCTTCCTCAATGAGCAAATGTTTCTGCAATTGTTCCAAAGAATAATCTTCGAAAGTATGCATTATTTTCTTTCGGTACCTTTTTGAAGTCCCGAAGAGTTTTGCAATTATGGCTCCAACTTGAAAGGCCTCTGGGATTTCAATCTTTATCGCCTTCAATTTGTTGACTAACACTTGCAATTCATGCACTTGCTAAAGCAAAGGAATATGTTCAAGAAACTTAAAGTCAAAATATTTCGAAATCAGAAATTTCTTGGTACCTTCTTCTTCTGCTTTGTACTTACTCTTCAAGACGCTCCATATCTCTTTCGCCAATAAGTGTTGGTGTATAAATCATACAAACGGTCCAACAACGCGTTGAGTATGTGACCACAACATATTTTCATCTTCTTGGCGCTTTAGTCTTTATGCTTTGATTGCTTCGGTTTCTCCACTTGATGGTTGTGGTAATGTCGTCAAATTCGGATCAAGAATATAAAATATCTTCAATGTTGTTAGTAGAAATTTTAACTTGTCTTGCCACCGCGTGAAGTTCGTACCATCGAAACGATCCAAGTGAACCAAATCCCGATTCATCAATTTTATTGTCGCCATTGTTGTTTCGCTCTCTAGTGTAGAAATTTAGTTTGAGATTGTTGGAGAAGAAACAAACCAAATTATTGTAGCAATGAGATCAACAACACGAACAAAACCAGGATCAAACTTGATAAAATGAACACCGAAAATCCAAACGCGTAATCGCTGTCCTCAAACTAAATTTACCCTCTCTCCGGATTGATTAAGATGCTTAATGGTTTCCGAAAAATGATTTGTAGGAGTAATCAAGCCTTGTCATCGAATTAAACCAAAGCACAAGATGTAATTCCACCTAAACTTGAGAACACGAGAGGAAAAATGAATATGGAGAAGAAAAGAATTAATTTTTATTGCTTTGGAATGATTTATGATTTAATAATGTCTTTTCCAACATTTCCAAATGAATTAGAATAACCTATTTATTGCTCTCCGAAGTCTGGTACAAAATGGTGCTAAAATGTAATGAAAAACCACCAAATTCAAAATTACAACAGCTATAAAACGATAAAAAAGGGGCCAAAAATACGATCTATGCGGTCGCATAGTATAAATCATACTGGAGTCTCAAGTCTCGGTATATGGCCATGCGACCGCATGGTTCAATGAACTATGCGGTTGCATAGTTCACCCACACAACCTCTTGTTCTACTTTTCATTCCACACTTGATTTTTTTCTCAATTTTGAACAACAATTTCCAATAATTACAAACAAATTCACAGCATTGGTTCTTATGGAGAGAGAGAGAGAGAGAGAGAGAGAGAGAGAGAGAGAGAGAGAGAGAGCATGAACGAATATAGCATCTCAATGAGGTTTGAGTTCTTTGCAGCATTAAAGCAAACATTAAATCATTACTGGGTACGTCTACTTTTGATGCCCTAGATATTTTTAAACCCAATAATTCTCAGATGGAAAAAGTTTTTTCTTATTAAGCCCGTGTTTGGTAGCAATTAAAATCAAGATTTTAATCTAAGTCAAAAGAAAAAAATTAATTTTAACCACACATTTCATAGGACCTACAACTTTCAATCACATTATATCAACTTTATTAAAATCTATTGAAAAATTGATTTTAATCCCTACCAAATAGGGGCTAATTCACTTTTAGATGGCGGATAGGTCGAGCCCCCTCCTATGTATATTTTATGTTTCATCTTTTCATTAGTAAACATGCCACATCTCTAATGTGTGTTCTATGTTTATCTTTGATATTAATAAACATACCACTATTACATGTATTATGTTGGAATGCACAACTAGAATCACTCGAAAATTCAAGATCATTACTAATGTTCACATGTATCAAGATACTAGGATTAAGAATTTATCCGAATTCGATAACTAAATCTTGATTCAGATTTGAATTTGAATCACAAACCTTCAGGTTTCTGGATAACAACTTTTAACTTTTGATTTTAAGATCTCGGTGCTTCCAACGTTCAAGCATTCTATTATATTTTTCGAAGTCAAGAATGCATTGTTGTGTTGCCTTCTTTTAATTAAATTAAAATACCAAATTCTATAATAGACTGAGAAATTAAAAAAATTCTAATTTTTTCTTTCCAAGAAATAGTGTATGGGCATTTTCCCCTTGAAGAATTCTGCTCCTGGGGGCTGATATTTATAGAGAAAAAGTCAATATTCTGAAAATCGGTCCGGCCATTGACTCGATAAAGTTAAAGGATCAAGGGTCAAATGGTTTAAACAATAGGGGTTGACTTGAAAACTAAATAATTAAATTATATATAAATTTATAAATATAATTAAAAATTCCTATTAATATTTTACTTCTAAATCCATTAGTTAATCAATACCACTTATGATAAATTAGAGCATCTTCAATTGTGGTATAAATTTAGTATCTTCAAAATTATTTTTACATCCTCATTTACATTCTAGTAAATCTAAATTCAAAATTTACTTTAATTAATGGAAGATCTAAATCCACTTTTTACCTTTTCTAAATATATTTTTACATTTTTTTTTTACCAAAAAAGAGCAATTGGCATTTCTTTTGTATCTCTCCATTGGAGAGGTTTCTGGCTACTTTTGAGATTTAAATCATAATTTAGATCTATTTTATGTCATGATTGGAGATGCTGTCGAAAACTCATTTAAAATGCACAGAGGCCCATATATCTATAGTCCAACCCTACCAGTTTCCCGTTATTCTAGGGTTGTCTTAATCCTTCCTTCCAATTATTTGATTTATTTTCTTCTATTTTTCCCTTTGTACAAAGACTTCACCATAGGGACAGTATGGCTCCGGTGACTATTGGCAAATCGAAGAAATGGCACTGAAGCTTTGTTATGTACTCCAACCTTCTTTTTTATTTTTTTTTGGGCAAAAACAACAGATAGAACCCACACAAATCATATTCGGTTCATCAATTCTAGTTGAACCAGCGGTTTACCAGATTTTATTTCGGTTTCTTTTCATCTGATTTTTATACTATGATCAAACTTAGTGGCGGACTCAGGGTCTAAGCTCAGCCCGGGCGGACGTTGACTAGTCAACGTTGATCATCAACGATCGTAAAAGCGAGGTTGTTTATTAATATTTAATTATATAATATTAAAAATCATTCAATATATCAATACAACCAAAAGTACTAAAGAAATACGCAATACAACCTACTATTTAACTGTGATTTTAGACAACTGCATTCTACGAGATGTCATGCTTTGAAGACGTTGCAATATAAAGTATTGATTTTATTGACAAAAAAGAATTAAAATCCCAGTTATAATTATATCACACGTTATAACGAATCTAAACATATAATCAAGCCATAAGTAGAAAGATCATGGGTTTAAGGAACAAAATGCACTGGATTCCTTCTTGTTAGAGTAGGTGCGGGTCCACTAAACAGACCTATACACTGGCATCTTAAAAAGGCAAAAGGCATTAACACAGTGGCTAATTGAAAACCGCTCAGCTCGACGTGAAGCCGAGCCGCTACGTAGAAGCCTATCAATACATCATTTGAGTCATTAGCCAATTCTAACTGTAATTCTTAGTCGAGACAACTACACAAGGAAAGGAACAAAAACACAAAAAAAGAAAAGAAAGAGAGAAACTCACGCCGTCATGCCCATCACCACTCACCACGTGAGTCAAGCCGGAGTCCAGACGGTCAGAGACAGGAACCGAACAACCTGTGGCTGTGAGGCACAACTTGAGAGTAATCGCCTCGCCCTCCTCAACTCCTCTCCTCCTCTCTTCTCCGATTTGTTCTTTGTTGGGTTTCAATTGGAATTGCCAAATTGGGGATTTGTTTGTACTCAATTTGGTTTTGTTTTTTGTGGCCACGGGTTGTAAATTGGCCCAATTAGTTGGGCCTTATTGTTTGAAAATAAAGGTAAACAGGCACCTTCTTCACTGTCCAAATAAAAACAATAACAAAGGAAAAAGAAAAAAAAAATTTATTCACGCCGGCTGCCTTCTCCCTTGCTTCCCGGCGGCTCTTCAAGCTTTCGACGGACCCAGGACGGGCGGCCGTGGGGGCTGGCCAGGTGTTGGGTCCTCCCCTGATCAAACTAGATTACGACTTAGGTATCGATTTTTCCCGTCAGACTGGTTTAATTGTTCATTAATACTTGAATTTTAATTATAAGTATATTTAAGTCCAAGATTTTTAAGTAATTGCAATTAAGTTCAATACTTTTACGATCTATCACAGGAACTGGTTACAACATATATTATTATATCTTCAATAATTAGACTTGTCCTATCATATATGTATTTCAACATTGGTCGAGATCCAATAATTAGCGCTACATAGTTGATTCTCATCTTTCAGGGACTACAATTATAATAGGAGCATTTGTTAACAAAAGGATCACCTTAAGATAGATTATGAGCCTTGTGCTCCCGAATCAATACGAAATATTTGAACTCGATTCAATTTCATACTAATATAGCGAAAGTGTAATGCCCCGAAACCTATGTCCTGAAAGTTGCTCAATTAATTCCTTTAGCCATTATAAAAGTTGATTGATGCATTGTAATACAAAAAAAGTTCTGAAAAACTTTGCAGAGTAAAATAAACTATTTTGTTGTCTCATAATATGTCAAATAAAGTTAATCCACTAATGAAATATAAATTCATCGATTTTGAAAATCAAATTCTGATTGTAAAATAATTTTAAACTAAATGCTAAATATTGAAAGAAAATAAAATTCTTGATCCAACGACACGGACTCTGTCAGCAGTTTCAACCTCCAACTTCGATCAATCAAGCATCTAAAAAATACTTTAATTATGAAATGAGCATAAAAATACACTCAGATCGATTTTATTTTATGTCAGTATTTTCACAGTCAAATATAAAAAGCAAGTAAATTATGCAAATAACATAACTTTTCTAGTGGGATAGAAACCTGACTGTCTCACTTAAGTTATACTCATTCTTAATCTCCACTTAGGGTATTTAGTCATATGGTTGGTTTCTATGTAAATCTACATAATAATACCCATTGGTATTACCCAAAAGATCATCCTTTAATTTGGATCACATAATAGCACATAAAATACTTAACTTAAAATATTAAAAAGTGAAAATACAAAATCACTTGACATTTAGAGAAATCCATACCAATTAGTTAACTTTCTTGTATTTTTGAGCTACTTAGGACTGAAAACTCCTGTGAACGGATTTCAAACGCGTCGATTTTTTTTTCTTTGTTGATTATTTCATAGTAATCATGTTAAGAACAAAAATCACATAATTAACTGATAGTCTGAAAATCATACCTACGGAAGACATTATTATGTATGAATATTACAAGCTAGATCTTCATCTCATTGCTCCTCAAAATAATCGACCGTCAATGGGGCAAGCCAAAACGATATGGAGAGGAGAGGGGACCTTGCCATTATATAAGAAATCATAAAAGTCGGTTCATTATTGACTCTAACCCTAATTAGGGTTTACATAATTTCGACCCATACTTAAAATAACCACATTATAATAATAAAGTTTGTAAGGTGTACAACGGTCCGAGTGATCACTAATATATTGGGCCTAATCACAGTATTAATGCAAACCATATATTTAACCCGTAAAAATTGCAATCAGATGGAAGCCCACTTAATAGAATTATTCCAACATTCTCCCACTTGGGCAAACATTTGAATGCTATAGAAACTTTTTAACATGATCCGGTCCAACAAGAATGTTAACATCGAACATTGAAGTCGTTAGACCAATCAAACGATGTAAGACCAATCCACAGCTACAAATGCCAACATCCTTATCGACACGGATCCCCATCCTCCAACCATTGTGGTAGAATGCAGTATGAACTTAGCACCAAATGTGATAAAAAAACTATGCTAATTCATATCGGTCCTCAAAATGCTTCTAATCAAAATGAAGTCACATGTCTCAAAAGAGACTCATCTTATGTCTTAATAACCATATCTCGAGATCAAAATGATATCATAATGAAAAACACAAGTCAAATACATGCACAAAATATTTTAGGGATAGGGAAAAATATATATTATTATTAGAAGAGGCTGTACCTGAAGAACATATGTGTTGCTTACGTACCCCATGAAGGGATCAAGCCAAAACGTAGTCCACTTATATAAATAACTCCCACTAACCAAAAATATCAAAGGTTTTCACAATGCCCATATTAGTAACACGTGTCTTAAAAACATTAAGAGCGAGTCCCTCAGTCAGAGGATCTGCAATCATCACCTATGTTATCATAATAGTGATTGGCCTCGAGATGAAGTCAATAATTTTTAGCCCAGAATAAAATTCCTTAACCAAACAGCTTGAATTGTAGCTCCATAACATGCCACAAATTCATCCTGCATAGTAGAAAATGCAACTAGAGTCTGCTTAACACTTTTCTAAGAAATGGCACCACCAGCCAACATGAAAAATTAACCCGAGTTTAATTTCAAATCATCTTGACATCCAGCAAAATCTGAGTTTGAGTAGCCTACTACCTCAAGGTGATTTGAACGCTGGAAAGTGAGCATGTGACTTTTAGTTTTCTTTAAGTATCTCATAACTTTCTTACCCGCTTCCAAATGCTCTTGCCCAGTATTCGACTGAAACCTACTGAGAACACGTCATATATAAGCCTTCTAAGAAAGTCTCAATACACCATGATTTCTATTACAATGTATTTCAATATCAAGAATATAAATAGCTTATCCAAGATCTCTCATTTCAAAATTAGCAGATAACATCTTCTTTGTCTCATGAAGTAACCCCAAGTCACTGCTAGCAAGTAAAATGTCATCAACATATAGGATAAGATAAAACCTCTCTCACTGATTTTGAGATAAATACATTGATCAACGGTATTTTCGATAAAACCAAGAGAAATCACAACATCGTCAAAATTCAAATCCCACTACCATGATGCCTACTCGAGGCCATATAAAAATTTATTCAACTTATATATCAAGTTTTTGTTTTCCCTTCTCAACAAAAATTCATTCAATGTAAACTCCCACTATTACCAATTTTCCAGAAATTTAGCAGTTATTGACTCAACAATGCTGCATTGGATTTTGTCAACTTTCCTCTTATACAACCCACACAAGTGTCACAATCAAAGAAATCGAGAGAGGAAAGTATCTCAACTTTAACCACTCTCTCCATCCTACCCTTTGAAATGTGACCCAACAACTTTTGCCACAACATAGAGGATGATTCATGAATCAGAGACCTTTTCTTTGACATATTCGCAACAAAAGATACTTCACCAAAAGAAGCCAAATACAATTTATATAAACCATCACATAAGAGGCCATATCCAATCAAACGAGAATCATAAATTAATTCAACCATTCAATTACCAAGAATTAAAAGAAAAATCAGAAGCATCAAGTTTTGATGTAGAAATTAAATTCCATCTCATTGTCGGTCCAAAAACTGTGTTGTCTAAACCAAGAGGAAAACCAGACTCCAAAGATAATTTTACTACTCTTATGACCTCAACCTTAACTTGAACTCCATTCCCAATGCACAAGCTTACTCCATTCTCACTTGTCCTCTGGTTGCTCGTGAACCCCTGCGGAACTCTTCTTCTTCTCCAATCAAGTCTTAAATTTAAAACTATTTTTTTGCCAGTGACCATTCTTTTTGCAGAACTTGCATTAGTCATTTTTCTTTATCGTTTCGAGGCCACCAGAAGTTTGACCTCCAAAAGTTTTGTTCTGCTAATTGCGGTGTAACTTGTTGCCTTTGTGGAACTTAGACTTATGGTTATGAGAAGACCCATTGTTCTATCGTGGCTGAAAAGCTAATTACACGGTTTTGACATTCTCATGCCTCAACATATACTCCTCTTGGGTACATACTGTAATAAGGTCATTCAAACTCTATTTATCTCTTTGAGCATTGTAAGCAACCTTCAACTGATTAAACTGACCCAGGAAGCTATTCAAAACATGATAGACTAGAAAAGGCTCAGCAATGGAAATTTTAAGAGCCTTTAATTTAGAAGATATATTTATCATCTTCATAATGTGTTCTCTCACACCACTTATACCATCATATTTCAAATTCATTAGTTTGTCCATCAGATCTTCAGTTTTAGCTTTATTAGACTCAACAAATCTCACTCCTATGACATTTATAAAAGCTTTAGTATTTTCATTATCCAGAATAGCACCCATAATGGAATTAGAAAAGGAGCGTTTAATTTTCAAACAAAGTCGGTTAGCCCTTTCCCACTTTTCAGACTCAACTACATATTCAGGATCGCTTTTATATGTGGGTTTCGAAAGTTGCTTCTCCATCGCAAAATCCAATCCCAAAATACCAAGTGCTATTTCTACATCTCTTTTCCATCTCACATGTTATTCTCAGTCATGGTTTCAATAGCAGACAATTGACTCGAAAGAGTTAAGACATTTAAAACTGTGAAAACATAAAATAACATATTTAATATCATCTAAACATAGTGCATGCAAACAATGGATGATAACATATTTATCTAATTAACATGGGCTACTAATTAGAAGATCCGTAATTAAAGTCAAAACCAAATGAACATTATTACGATAAGAGCCTATATGCATCATTATAAAGTCGCCTTTGGGCTGACAATATAATACGCTGTAAGGTACTCTTAAAACACATAATCGAGTCAGTTAACAAAACAAATTGATTTTCGAAACACCAACACCTTTGGGCAGAAGAAGATTTCTAGACCAAATAAACTCGTTAACAGTCTTATGCCAAATCTCAAAAAAAAAAAAAAAAAAAAATTATCACATATAATAACACCTTTGGGCAAGATATTATATGTAATAATTGAAAATTATGATGCTAACGCCCTTTTTTATTAAAAAAAAAAAACCAAATAAATAAAAATGAGTGTGCCACTATGGCATCTACCACCCACTTTTATTTCAAAATATTTCTCATAATGGGAGTACTAAGATAGACTTGAAGTCCACAAAAATCTAACTATAATAATCACAATCATCAACCGATGAAAAGTAAAACTCATGCGCGATTGTGAGATGAAATTGGCAACTAAATTTCAATATATGAAAATGAAATTTAAATGGACAAATAATAACAACATTTAATTATTTCAACCAATTATAAAGTCGTCAATTTCAAATATAATTTTAATTTTAAGTCAAAATTGAAATATATAGGTCCATTTTGAATATAATTTTAAATTCAGATCAAAATTGAAGAATATTTGGATCAAATTTAAAAATTCCATTTTAATTCAATAGTTCAAAATTACAATATTGACCCTAAAACTAAAATTGTGAAAAGGGCCTCAATTTAAAAATTAAAGCATGTCCTTTTTCTATAAAATTTCCAAAATGATCTTTAGTTAAATTCCAGGAAAAATTCACAATTTGCATCAGAAGGAGCGTCCCCAAATTAATTGAAATTAACTAAGATCGTGTTTGGAAGTGATTAAAATTCAATTAAAATTGAAAATATAGTCATTATTGGGTCCACTCATCTAATAAAAGTCAACAATAACGACTAATTTTTCAATTTTAATCTGATTTCAATCTCTACCGAACACACCCTAAATCATATTGCATGCAGGGACACTTGATGGTTAATTGCAAGAAAACAGTTGACTTTAAAATAATTGCACGTAAGCTCCTGTCTCCACCCAAAAACTGAAAAAACCTAGGCCTTTCCCCCTTTTCTCTCCTTTAGCGCTGCCACCTGGCCCAACCATGATCCCCGCGACGGCAGCTCGGGGCTGCGAAACCTGATTTCATACGGGTCATCAACATATATACACACAATAATCATACCCAAAATAAGGCAAAACCCAGATGCCATTCCACCCTAAAATCTGTACATACACACGGGTTGCTAGAAAAGGAAAAAGGGAAAATACATATTCACAAAACCAGAAGAAGGAGAACAAGGGTAGATTGCACAGAGCGGAGAGGAAGAATTTGAAAAACAAACATACCACAAAGTATAAAGAATTAATAAATCCGTTAAAGAAAATCCAGAAACTAGATTTAATTCCACCTAAATTTACTGTAATCTTGACTGTAATCATGGTAGTGGCCTCGCTCCATTCTTGAATTTATTATTTTTCTTCCTCTCTACAATAAAATTACAAAATTATACAAGCAGAGAGATTCTTTTGCTGCTAATTTTGAAGAATGGTACAAGGGTTTTTCAATACATAATGTATGTACATACAAACATATACACACAGAAAGTATACATATGAGAGAGAGAGAGAGAGAGAGAGAGAGAGAGAGAGAGAGAGAGAGAGAGCAAAATCAGCCGGGTTCTCCCTTCAATTTTGTTTAATTGTTTAATGGATTCTAATCTTAGCATGACGCTCTGATACCAATTGTTGATTATTTCATAGTAATCATATTAAAAACAAGAATCACATAATTAATTAATAGTTTGAAAATCATACATGTGGAAAACATTATTATGTATGAATATTACCAACTAGATCTTTCTCTCCTTGCTCCTCAAAATAATCGGCCGTCAATGGGGCAAGCCAAAACGATATGGAGAGGAGAGGGGACCTAGCCATTATATAGGAAATCATCAAAGTCGGCCTATTACCGACTCTAACCCTAATTAGGGTTTACATAACTCTGGCCCACATACTTAAAATTACCACATTATAATAATAAAGTTCGTAAGGTGTACAATGGACCAAGTGATCACTAACATATTGGGTCTAATCACAGTATTATTTTGCAAACCATACATCTAAGTCGTAAAAATCGCAATCAAATGAAAGCCCACATAATAGAATTATTCCAACATTCTTTTCTTCCTTTCTTTTACTCTCCTTCTGTTTTTTCTCACTCTATTCTTTTTATATGCTCTTTTAGCTCTCTGTCTCTGTCCTTTTTTTCTCTCTCTGATTTCTATAAATTAGTGTGTGAGTTAGGGTGTTTAAATACTTGTGATTAAGACAACGACATAATAATAATTCTAATGGAACTCTTAATCAAAATTTTAAGTTCAAATTATCGTAAACAATCCTATGATGCATATAATTCAAATTTAAGAAAAATCATAACTAAATTAATACAAAGTTCTAGTGTGGATATGTACCAATTTTAAAGTTTTATCCAACCACTTTATATCAAAATATCCAATAATAATTCAATAGATATCCAAATATTTTTGTTTAAACTCATTTTTCCAATTATTAGAATATTAGCACGAGGTTCCTAAAAAAATGGTAAAGTTGTTAAGTTATACCCTAAATTTCTCAAAACTTGTATTTATGCCTCATAATATATTTTAAGTATTTTTGGGGTATTGCATCCTCCCCTTCTAAAAAAATTCGTTCTCGAAATTTATCTCGACTATCGAAAAGCTGCGGGTATTTAGCTTTAATATCTACCTTATGTTTCCAAGTGGACTCTTAAACAGCATGATTCCGCCACTGAACTGTTACTAATGGAGTTTCTCTATTTCGAAGTATTCGAATCTTTCTATCTAAAATAACTACTGGAGCTTTCTCGTAAGTTAGATCTGGATGAATGTCTAACGAATGAGGATTAATCACATGACTAGGATTTGATATATATTTTCGAAGCATAGAGACATGGAAGACAATGTGTATTAGTGAAAGTTCAGAAGGCAATGCTAGCTCATACGCCACAGTTCTCACACATTTCGAAATTTTAGAAGGTCATATATATCTTGGTTGGAGTTTTCCCCTTTTGCCAAATCAAATAACTCCCTTTATAGGAGATAATTCTAGAAATATTTTGTCACCAACCATGAATTCGAGATCCTTCTTCCTGTTATTAGTATAACTTTTCTGTCGATCTGGGGCGGCCTTTCTAGCCTGAATCTTCTTAATAGCTTGGACTGTTAGCTCAATAATCTCAAAATCTAGAATTCTTCACTCACCAACTTCATCCCAATGAGCTGAAGATCTGTACCTTCTACCATACAAAGCCTCATATGGCAGTCTGATAGCTATTATTGTAGGAAAATTCTACCAATGATATATTTTTTCCCAACTTCCTCCAAGATCTAGGACATATGCTCGAAACATGTTTTCAAGAATTTGAATAGTCCTCTCTGACTGACCATCTAATTGTGGGTGGAAAGTTGTACTGAAGTTTAGCTTAGTCCCCATTGCCTTGTGCATACTTTAGAGGCTGGGGTTCCATGTAATCTGATCACTTCTCTAACATATAGCTGAGCTAATTGATTCATATTAAAAAAACATCTTTACTCGTAAGAAGTGAGCTGATTTTGTCAATATGTCGATAATAACCCATATTGCATCATTTCCTCTATTTGATTTTGAAAAACCTACAACAAAATCCATAACGTTGTGCTTCCATTTCCATTAAGGAATTTCTAGTGGATTTAATAATTCTGATGGCATCTGATATTTTGTTTTTACTTGCTAGCAAAACTATGCACTTCTCTACGAATAGACCTATTCCTCTTTTCATATTCCGCCACTAGAATATGCTTTGAAGGTATATACATTTTTGTTCCCCCAGGATGTGCTGTATATGGGGCGAAGTGAGCTTTTTCTAAAATTTCATTTCGTATCTTCTCATTCTTTGGTACACACAATCTTCTTTTAAACATCAAGGTGTTATCCTAGCTAACTATCCTGGCTTTCTTAATTTGATCTCGAATAGTTTGTTGAATTGTGAGGATAGCAATTCATGCTGCAATATTTACTGAAAATGAGATCACCTCAAGTTGCAAGTAATTTATATCTTGATCAATGATTTCTGTATCATGGGTAAAGCTATCAGATGTCATGTTGTCTTCCTACTTAATGTATCGCAACTACATTAGCCTTTGTTAGATGGTAATGAATGGCACAATCATAATCTTTCACCAATTTTAGCCATCTACGATGTCTCATGTTCAATTCCTTCTGGGTGAAGAAGTACTTTAGGCTCTTGTGATCCATATAAATATCGCACTTATTTCATAGAGAAATTGTTGCCATATCTTTAGTGCATAAACTACTGCTGCTAACTCTAGGTCATGTGTTGCATAGTTTTCTTCAGACTATTTTAGTTGTCTGGAAGCATATGCAATAACTTTACAATGCTACATAAGTACGCATCCTAGAACCTACTTAGATCTATCGTTGTAGCTAACGAAACCTTTTGACCCTTTTGGGTATGGTCAAAACTGGAGCTGAGGTCAATTTTTAATTTAGTTTCTAAAAGCACTGTTCGTACTTATCTGTCCATTGGAACTTCATGTTCTTTCTCGTTAGCTGAGTCATTGGAAATCGATCTTTGAAAACCCTTCAATGAATCTCCTATAATAACATGTTGTTCCCAAGAAGCTGTGCACTTCTCTAGCATTAGTTGGCTGAGGCCAATTCATGATTGCTTCCACTTTACTGGGGTCAACTTCAATTCCTTGGGCCGTGATTACGTGGTCTAGAAATTCCACGCTATTCAGCCAAAAATCGCACTTTTTGAATTTGGCATAGAGCTTCTCATTTCTCAGTATTTCAAGAATAATCCTTAGGTGTTCCCTACGTTCATGTTCACTCTTTGAATATATTAGTATATCGTTAATGAAGGCAACAAAAAACTAATCCAAATAGTTGTGGAAAACTCAATTCATGAGATCCATGAAGACTGCTGGTGCATTTGTCAAGCCAAATGGCATCACTAAGAACTCATAGTGCCCATATTGAGTCCTAAATGCTGTCTTAGGAACGTCGTTGCTTTAATTTTCAACTGATGATAACCTGATCTTAAATCAATTTTCAAGATGACTTTTGCACCTTGTAGCTGGTCAAATAAATCTTCAATTTTGGGGAGGGGATATTGTTTTTAATTGTAATACGATTCAGCTCTCGATAATTGATGCACATTTTTATCAATCCATCTTTCTTCTTTACCAACAAAATTGGGGCTCTCCATGGTGAGACACTAGGTTTAATAAAACCCTTTTCTAGCAACTCCTACAATTATACTGTCAATTCTTGAAGTTCTATCAGTGCCATATGATAAGGGTCCTTTGAAATTGGCGTGTCACCCGGTACGAGGTCAATAGTAAACTCAACATTTCAGTTTGGAGGCATTCCTGGTAAAAATCTTGAAAATACATCTAAAAAATCCCTAACCACTCGAACTTCATCAATGGTTAACTTCTTCTAATCAATTTTGGTCAAAGACACCAAGAATCCTTGAGTAGACTTCTTTTTCAACAAGTGTTTAGCCTACACTGAAAGCCCAAGATTGGCTAGGGGGGGGGGGTGAATTGATTATTAAAACTTTTTCGTTAATTACTCAAGACTTTAATTTAATGAACACACAAATGATAGAGAAATAAACCAAACACAAGTAAGCGCGTAAATGACACAATATGAACTTGTACAAAGTGATAACGTTAAGTAAAAGGGTTAGAAAGTACAAACATTATATTATGGAGGTTTGATCCAATACAATGATCTACTTCCCTCATTACCAAACTCTTTGGTATGATCAAGACCCTTTTCACTATCTTGATTGACTTATGGCGCAATCCAACCCTTTACAAAGCTTTCGGTGACTTTCAACCAAGGAGTACCGATCCTTTTACAATGTTGAGCTTTTCAAGACCTCAACACGACCCACAATCCAAAATGAATTTACAAGAGAAGTCTTCTCTTCTTATCTAATAATAGATCCAAAGATGAGTACAAGAAGAGAAGAGGCAAACACTGCAATAGATGACAAATAGTGTAGCTCAAAGTGTTTAGGTTGAAATGCTTTTTAATGTAGTAGGAATTTTCACAAGGTTTTAATCGTTCAAAAAGTTTTTCAAGAATTTAATGCTTTTGATCTTCTAAGGATAGAAAAATAAAGTTGTTGGGATCTATAAAAGCCTCACTTTAATGCTCAAGAAAAGTTATTACAAATGAAAATTGAGTGAGGTATTTATAACACTCAAATCGGCCAAAACTCTATCCATCCAGACCTCCGGATCGTGCAAGCAACTAGCCGTTTGAAAAAGTCAGAACGGTAAAAAAAAAGTGAGGTCATCTGGACGTCTGGATGGACATTTTGCCCCCGGACGTTTTCTTACGTGATTTTTCGTTTGGTGCAATTTCTTGAAGTAGTTTCTCACGTATTATTTTCAAGGTAAGTGACTTAATAAAGATTTTATGCAATCATTTGATTTTGAAAATAATTTTTCTTACGCATAAAAAATTTTCTTTTAGCTCTTAGTGATTATTTGCCAAGTTTTAAAGCATTTTACCTTTACATGAATGTACTATGTTTTGAACATTGCTTGACCGTTTATCAACTTTTGTCTCGATTCCCATTGAGGCTAATCTTTGCGGGTTTTTCAATATTGTTCTTCATAGCCTCGATTTGCGAATTTGTTTCCACGTTGATCTTCGTACGCGAATGACTTGATCTCAAACTTCGTGCAATGATCACTATAGATACTTGAAATCAATTTGTTAGAAATAAAATAATTTGCTTCTAATAATCAAAAAAAGATGTCAACCATATGTTAACAATTTTCCCCTTTTTGATTATGACAAGCAAGAGATAATTTGCAATATAAGTATTGAACAAATTTTTGTATGTTCCCCTTGTCAATGTGCGTAATGATAAAACAAGTTGATATATGACTTAGACGAATGTTTACCCAATCGATATGCCATATGTTCATAATCATGCATAATTATCAGTGTATCTTCTCCCTTTTGGCATAAGTAAAAATATATAATTGAAAAGACAAGTAATTCAAAAGACATGTAATCAATGTTAAAAAAAATAACATACTAGTCGAACCAAAGGAGTTCACATACATAGGAAAAAATAAACATAAACAACATGTAAAAGACTAAAGGAGCTAAGGTGCCGGAGGCGACGGAAAGCGAGCATCGATGGTAGCAAAGAAAGAATCCTGTCGATCCTGGAGAGCAGTCTACTGGGCCTGAAGGTGAAGTAGCAAACTTCCAAAGCTATCGACGGTGACAGTGAGAGAATCGATGCACCCGTAGAGGAGGTTGAATTGCTCTTATATGAAAGAGAGATCAATGGATGGACGAGGTGCACTGGATGTAGGAATGTCAGCAGGAGGGATAGGAGCATCTTCAGGGTCGCTTTCAGATTTGTCCTCGAAGGGTAGAGTTGAGGTACCGGAGGTAGCATCAAATCCCTTAGTTCTAGCCACCCATTGCCCATGATCTTTTACTATTTTCATCCGTTTAAGGGTTTGTATATTAATAACGTCGGTAAGGCGTGATTTAATAAAAGTTTCACCCTCAAGAGGAACGTCGAAGTGTTGAAAATTTTTCGTTAGAAGCATCCCGTAAGCTAGTGCTTTAGTGTGTCGTGATGCATGCAAAAGTTTCATAACCCCTATAGCAATAGTAGGAAAATCCAATTTTCACCCAACCAATATAGACTCTAAAATAAAAAGATCGAAGTTACTCACTTCGTCTAGGTGACCTTTGCGCCGAAGAATAATGTTGGCAATAATATTTTGCAAAATTTTACACGGGAGACTTAATTGGTTGGCGCTAATCTTGGTGATATTCTTGAAGTTTTTCCCGGTAACCCGATGACATGCCTCGGAGGGGTTATGGCTGTTGTAAGTAGGATGTGCTTTGTGAACAAAAATTTGTAGGCCACACGGTTGAAGTTTGAAAAGCTCACGAATGAGTGCTTTTGTGATTTTGATCTGAGTGTTTTTAAGAAGGCATGTGATTGTGTCGGAACGTGGTTCAAAATGCATGTCTTTGTAAAATTATTTCATAAGATGTGGGTATGCATATTTCTCCAAGGTACACATGGATACCCATCCCATTTTTTTAAAATATTCTTCAATGTGAATGTGGGAGCTTCTATAGTAAAATCGACGAAATCAATGCTCTTACTGATAAGAATGGGTGACTTTTCGAAGGGATTTAGCGGCCCCTTGGGTTCCAAGTTTGTGTCTTCTTTGGATGAGGATGGTGGAGGTCGCTTCTTGGTCTTCTTCATTCATTTGCCTTGTTTGGAGCTCGACATTGTGAGAATTGGAGGAGAAAATTCGAAACTAAGGTGTGGGGTTTGAGTTTCGTTGCCAAAAATGCCAAGAAAAGTGAAATTATATATGAAATAAGGGTAGGTAGTGATTGGGTGATGGATTTTCATAGTTTAATTTGAGGATTTGGTAGAGAATACGTAATTTTCAATTAGGGCTTCGAGTTGGAGAAGAAGAAGGCGATTTTGAAGCAAGTTTGTGTGAGGAATTTGGGGATTTGATGTAAAACTTATGGATTTCACAATAAAAATAGGTTTTGATCAAATGGTGAATGTTTCTGAGTGATTTCAAGTGAGTGTAGGGAGAGAGTTTGAGAGAAGAAGAAGAGGAAGTGGAGAAAAGAGATTGAAAAATCGATTAAAGATGCCTCAGATTTGGCGATCAGGACGTCCGGACGAATTGAGGGTTCGTCCGGATGGCCTGATTTTGAAACTTTTCAAAGGTTTGTTCAACTTTGCACATCAATTTCGTCAATAATGCCTAGTCCTCTTCTAATATGTGAGAAACGGTCTAGAGCGAGAGGTTTAGTGAAGATGTCGGCCAATTGATTTTCCGTATCGACGAATTGAAGCAAAATATCCCACTTTTGAACATGATCTCGAAAAAAATGATGTCTTATTTCAATATGCTTAGTTCGAGAGTGTAAAACGGGATTTTTGGACAAGTTAATGGTACTAGTATTATTACACATAATATGAACATGATCATAGGATAAGTGATAATCATTTAAAGTTTGTTTCATTCAAAGCACTTGTGCACAACAACTTGCCGCTGAGATATATTCGGTCTCGACCGTAGATAATGCTACCGAATTTTGTTTCTTACTAAACCATGATACTAGAGCAAAGCCTAGAAAGTGACAAGCTCCACTAGTGCTTTTACGATCGATTTGACTTCTAGCCCAATCGACGTCCGAATAGCTAAGTAAGTCAATGTGAATGTTTTTCGGATACCAAAGTCCTAAGGTTCGAGTTCCACTAAGATATCTAAAAATTCTTTTCACAGCTTTAAGATGGGATTCCTAAGGATTTGATTGAAAATGAGCACAAGCATATACTGAACATAATGTTGGGTCTACTTGCAGTCAAGTAAAGAAGGAATCCGATCATACCTAGATATTTGGTGACATCAACGGAGATTCCTTGATCATCTTTGACAAGCTTTGAGGATGTGCTCATGGGAGTGCTCATATGTTTAAAATATCTCATTTCAAACCTCATCAACAAGTCTAATATATACTTACTTTAATTGATGAACATGCCATGATATGATTGCCTAATTTGAAGTCCGAGAAAGAACTTAAGTTCTCCCATCATGCTCATTTCAAATTCCTTACTCATGTTTTTCGAAAACTCTTCACATAGACGAATATTTGTTGCTCCAAAAATAATGTCATCCACATAAATTTGAACAATGAGCATGTCTTCTTCATGAGTTTTAATGAAAATAGTAGTATTCGCCTTACCAATAGAGAAGCCATTTGAGTGTAGAAATTTGCTCAATCGTTCATACCAAGCTCTAGGAGCTTGCTTTAGTCAGTAAAGAGCTTTTTTAAGTTTGAAAACATGGTTTGAAAACTTATTATTTGCAAAGCCGGGTGGTTATTCAACATAAACTTCTTCTTGAATGAATCCATTTAAACATGCACTTTTAACATCCATTTGAT
>CAIGRF010036484.1:0-12718 GCA_903798235.1 Fraxinus ornus | reverse complement strand
CAAACACACTCTCTAAATTAAAATGTTAATTTAAAGAGTCTCTTGGAGTATGATTTTAAATTTGACTCTTTAAAATAGAGAGAATTTCATGTTTAAAGAGTATCTTGAAGAGACGAAAACAATGATAGTTAAAAAATTATGTGTCAATAATTAATTGGGTAAACGCAAATCTCAACTCTTAAGAGATATGAATTAGGATAATTAATTGGGATCTGTGCACTATTCATGTCTTTTCACTTATTAATTAATAAAAGTCTCGTTTTACTTTTTGTACAGTCGTACCTTACTACTTCCACTCACGTGACTTGACAATGCGATAATAATTACGTATACATACACATGCCACTAACTCACATTTTTGCGTTTGAATAATTCTGAGTTTGGTATATATTAAAATTTTCATTTTCATTCTTCTACTCATTTTTAACAATACATTTTTCAATAAAATAATATTTTCCATCACATCAATAACTTTTTCTTATTTTCAACCAAACATTTTTTTATCAATCTACTATTCCGAAATACATTCTTCCAAAAATAATGTGACTCAAACGTATCATATATAATGATTTATATATAAATAAATAATTAAAAAGAGAGTGAATAATATTTTTTATTTGGTTGAAAAAATTTCGATTCAACCCCTGCTTGTCTACCATTATTCCAAAAAATTGTTTACTACAGCAAGATTCTCCACTACACATTCACCCAATAAAATATTTTACATACAAATCAATAAAGTTACTTTAAATTTCAACCACACATTCTCCAAAAAATATTATTCATTACACCATTTTTCTCCCAATAATGGAAGACAAACACACCCTCAATTATATTTCAACACACGATGAGGATGTTTGGTGTGAATTAAAATCAGATTTTTAGTAGATTGTGATAGAAGTTTTTAAAATGTGTGGTTGAAAAGATGTGAGACCCGTAAAAGATGTGGTTGATATTGATTGTTTGACTTTGACTTAGATTAAAATCAGATTTTAATTCGACTTAAACATGTCGTATGCAAATCATTATGAACATACATTAAGGTAATAATTGCGTAAGTTTTAGGCTCATTTTTAGCCCCGAGTTCCCAGGCAACTCAGTTATTGTCTCATTGCGCTAGGGGACACCTCATTAAAATTTCATCATTATTTTCTATTATTTATTGTACAAAAGAATAACATGAAAGTATAGCATTATTTTTTAGATTCGGTCGGAATAAATTCACGAAATCAGCTATTCAAATTGGGTAGATTTTCAGATTTTTTGGTAGTTGACTTCGTGAATTTATTCTGATCGAATCCGTTAAGAGTTATAGGGAGATTTTTGGGGGTAATTGAAGAGTACATTGTGGGCTTTCCAACGATATCCAAAATTGGCGATATTGGTGGTCAGAAGTTGCCGAAAAATTGCGCAAACTCGCCCAAAAAATTTGAAAATCTGGGCAGATTTTAAGATTTTTCGGTAGCCGGCTTTGTGGGTATATTTCGCCCGAATTCGTTGGAGTTATGAGGAGATTTTTTGTTATAATTGATTCATTGAAGATGACATTGTGGACTTTCCAACGGTATCCAAATTCCACAGTCTTGGTGATCGGAAGTTGTCGGAAAATTGCAACAAAACTCGCCCAAATAATCTGAAAATTCAATGACCATTTGTGAAAGAAATTTAAATTTCAGTGACCGTTTGTGAAAAAAATTTAAATTTCAGTGATCGTTTCTACAAGTTTTAAACTTCAGTGATCGTTTTGTGATTTTCAGGTAACTTCAGTGATCATTTGTGAAATTAACCCTTTTATTAATTGATTTTTTATCTTTTACGAAATTGATTTTTTTATCTTTTATGATTTTTTAACCTTAATACGATTAGATACATCATTAAATATGATAATTTTTTTTATGTACAATATAATGTATAAAGCACATCACGAGCACTAAATATTTACGATATATTTGATAAAGTGGCGTGGACAATATGAAATAGAAGCAAAGTAAAGAAAAAACTTAAAATTTTCTCTCGTGTAGTTTTACGATCTAAACTATGCACCAAACACGTCTTTAAAATTTAATACATGATTTATTAAAATTATCTAGTAAGCACGTGTACTTCTTATACTAAGTATCGATGACATCACATATGGATAATAAACATAATTCAAATATTGAATCAGAATCGTTGTTTACCCAAACAACATGAGACGTGAGTGTAAATTGAATAATGATTCACAGGTCGAGCAATTACAGGTAATGTTTTTATTCTTAACTAGTGAGACGCACTTGCTGTAGTATAGTCGGCTACGTAATAGTGTTGATTGATTTTTTGTTATTTTTGGAGACATCACTAATTAAATCTTATTTAGTAAAACTTTTTCAATTGAAAACTCGAAAGTTTCAACAAAAACACACAAATAAAAGTTAGAAACAAAATGAGAAATTATGCATATAAACAACCAATATAAATCAAAACAGATGAATATCATCTCAACAGTGAATATGTTAACAAGAAGGATGACATTAGTACAACGACATTAAAACACACATGGGTAGTGGGGACAACACCGAGGTTGCGGTCGATGGGAGCAGCGCTCTCATGGGTTTCGGGGCAACGCTCCAAACGGTGATTGACCTGATTGGTCAGGTCGCGTGGGTCGATGGGGCAACACCCCCTCGTGGGGTTCGAGGGCAACGCCCCAGGCAGTGAAAATTCAGTATTGGCAAAAAGAAAGAAGAAGTAATTCAGTAATAATTCTGAAAATCGCAACACGTGATACATAGTTTTGCCCCTTTTATATTGTAGTGATGAAATATAGAAAAAGAATTTTACATAAATCTTATTAAAATATAGTTATCAATTAGCACATTGCAATATATTTACAGTTATCTGATTAAAAAAGTGTAGACACCCTTTTGAATTTACCCATCTTATTTCATTTTTCTCTCTTTTCGAGATAAATTTTAGGCTAATAAAAAAATATGTCTCACGTATCTCAATGTATATAAAAAAAAAATTATCTCCGTGCTGCACGGAGACACGTGCGAGCACAGAGACGCGACCTGTTTTTTTTTTTATATATTATTATTAAACATTTTGAGTCAAAACCAACCTAAACCCACGATTTCCATATAATCAATTCCGATTCAAATTCACAGAATTCTCAACAACTCCTTGAAAATTCATCATTAATTTCATTATTCATTCATAACAACTCACAAATCACAATACTAAATCTGTAAATCACAAATGAATCTCTAAAAATATACTAAAAGCTCAAAAGTTTGAAATTACAAATTCAAATTTACCCGGACACTGCATTACAAATCTCCTATACCCACACACACACACATAGTACAGTAAAAAAAACCTCTATTATTGGCAACAGTGTCGCTATCATCTCCACCAGTGGCTGAGATTTCTGATGCCTGATTGTTCTTCTACTTCTGGCGTCTCCATTGATGCTATTTTTCTTGTGATTTCTCGACGGTTGTATTACTACGATTTTGGGAACTCAAATCTCCAAGATAGATGGAAGAGAAGCGAAATGGAAGCTCAAAGATTTCAGGGGCCTGCTTCGGTTTGACGGTTTGATTGTCGAATTTTGAGAATGAAAATTATGGATTTGGGGAATGAAATGAAAACGAGCAAATGAAAAGAAATGAAAAAATCTGAAACGACGTCGTAATGGTTGATGATAGGAAATTTTGACACGTGTACGAAAAAATGACTCTTTTATTATTAAGGATAAATGTGTAATTGACCTTTTTTTAAAAAAAATTCTAATTTTATCTAAAAGAAAAAATATTGCCAAAGCAGAACAATACAATCTTTTGATTAAAGCATTAATTCAGCTCCGACTCCCAAAAGATTTAGTTTAATAAATTAATATTATTAATCGGGATAACCAATAATAATAAAAAACTAAATTCATTTTAAAATATTCAATTATACCGTACATTGGCTAACAAACCCAAACGCCGTTAACAAATATTATCATTATCGAGAACCGGGTTCTATTTTCATCTTTAGAGCCAGTTTACGCCTTTTTTTTTTTAAATGTATTTTAAAATAATATTTTGATGGAGAATATGTATTAAAAAATAAAGAAAAATTTGTAACTGTCTGTAATATTATTTTATTTAAAAATGTATAATTAAAAATAAAAAAGAGAAAAATATATTTTGAGAATAATGAAAATAAAAAATACTTCGTAAAATTGTGACGTATTTTATGTAAGATTGTGACGTAAATTAGTATGCTCTATTTCAAGTTTAGACGTACAAAATTGCTTTTTTAAACTTATAAAGTCATTTCAACTAGTTCCAAAACTCACTCGAACAGAAAAAAAAAGTGCTGTGAGAGAAGTTAGAGAGAGAAGTAGTTCATTTTCTCCAGTTTCGTAAAGAAAGTGTTGTGGATGTTTGTGAAGTGGGAACTGTGTTATTTGATTCAAACTGGGCCTACATACACAATATGCAAAAGTCGCTGTTTGGATCACTTTTTTCTTACGCTTTGAAAGTGTTTTTTTGAAGAATCTGGATCTGAATTATTCAAAATTTTCTGGTAATTCCCGTTCAGTGTGCTGAGACTTTTTTCTATTGTATATCTTCTTTGTTTACTTCGTTTTACTCCATAATTGAAGGATTATGTGGTTACGTAAGAGATTATTCTTAATTCAGTTCAATTTCGGTTTGTAGATTCGGCTGAAGAAGTCCAATGGAAGAGAAGAAGACAGCGAAGGTTATTTACATGGATTCTGTTGCAACACAGTGAAGTGAACATAAAATTTAGTGGATTTTTGAGAATTCTTCGATGCAAATGCGCCTCTGATCGTGAAATTGGAGGCGGATCTGAACGGCAGTCGAAAAGCTCGAAGAATTTTGTGAAATTCAGTTTATTTTGCAGCAGAACTTTCATCCATTTATTGCAATTTGATCAGTAATTCTGAACTGAAGCTTCGCTGTATATGGAATTGCCTCAACCCAGACCTTTAGGAACCGAAGGTAATTTGCGTAAATTCACGGCATTTGATTTCAGTTATTGCAAATTATTCATACGAAAATTCGAGTTGATTCAGTTGTAGTTAAATTTACTTTGTGTTTTTAAGTTGTAATTCAACGTGTTATTACAGGTAGAAAGGCAACCCATGATTTTCTGTCACTTTATTCACCTGTCCAGCAAGATCCACGACCTCCGCCAGGTAAATTTTGATTTCCATTCATGCAAAATATTATTATTTTCTTACACCGAATTATTTCGTAAGAACAATGAATTCCAGTGCTGTAATTAGGTTCTTCCCTTCATAAAAATGAAGTTTTGTATGAATTTCTGTCATATCTTCAAAGATTATTGCGACGAAATTGCTTTATGAATTATAAAATTGTTTTGATTATTTTTAACGGTGGTAAACCGATATGCTTTTGTCAGTGATTGGTTAACCAATCACATCGGAACTTTTGATCACATTTTTACTGATTATAATCGAATTGGAGATATTTTGGGGCTTTTTGCTTTGAATTTTTTATAATTGTTTATTGAAATTAATTTGATATTAAACTGGATCTTAAATATTTAAGTTTTTCTAATTGCCCTTTTTTTCTTTGTTCCTTTTCTACACCTCGAATCATTGTCAGATGAGTATATTACCAAGATGGGATTTGGAGGCTTGGTTCCGTGACATTTTATTTAAATAATTCTTAAATTATTTGAACATCCAATATGCGGGTGGAGGGTGGGTTTGTTAGTTGATCGTGGGGTTGCGAATTGGGAAATGTCTAAGGCACACACGAGTGGCGCAGTAAATATACCCGTGACCCCCATTGATAAATCTGGGCCATGTCCTTCAGGTGGGGCAGTGTTGAGATAGGCTGACAATTGTACAGTTCAAAATGGAAAAGGATTAGAACTTAAAGTTGGGTTTGTGGTGCACTTGATTCAGCCTCCTTTGGTAGGACCCACCCAGTTGAACTCTTCATAGAAAAATTAGCTAAGCCTCTGTTTGACGTCCATTTTAATGAATTTTATTTTGGGGAAAATTGAGTTTTGTAATAGTAATTTGTGGAGAATTTGTGGTTAAAAGTTAAGGAAAAATTTTGAATTCACGTACAAAATATTTTATCGTGTGAATTTGTGGTTGAAAATGAGTTAGAGAAAAAAATGATCTGGACATCAACAGTTTAGAAAAATTAGTCTGACCCAGTTAAATTCCTCAGGCGAAATGAAGACCAATTTCTTACATAATTCAGAAAAATTAATCTTTGATGCAGATAAAATGTACAAATCATATATGCTGTATGCATAAACCTGTTTAAATCGGTCAGATTCATTATTTTTTATGATCACTAGGTTCAGGTTTTTGTTGAATCTGGTGAAATTATTGCAACAAAAAAGTTCTTCATTTATATCCTTGAAATATGGTAAGCATACTAGTTCGTAGAAGATTTCTAATTCTCAAACTTATTTTGCATCTTCTTCAATGCATACACACATAAAAACTGAAGTGCCTTATATCCATTAATTCTGAACTAAGATTCCCATATTAAAAACTATTTCTATGAAGAAACATTAATAACACAAACTCCTTGTATTCCAAATTTTTAAGCTATCCCTGCATATTATCATTTTTCGTTATTATATAAAAGCTCTTGTAACATCGTGCTTCCCAAGTCGATGAATAGGTGCAAGAACGACTAATTTGGTAGACCATTAAGTTTTGTAAATGAGCTTTTATTTCTTAGAATAATATAAGTCTAATAATGCTCTGAGAAATTGATCAAAGAATTATTTGACATGACTACTAACAAACTTTTGAGCTGAAATCAGAATGAAGATTCAACGTTATGTTTGTAGGAAGAGATTATTTCTTGTATGACTTTGAAGATTCTGCCTTTATTATAAAATATATTGCCATTTGCATTATTTGCTCGAGTATTTTTTACTTCTATGATTCCTATCTGTTTTTTTGGAACATTTCTCGATATCTGATGATATGATATAAACGATTAAAAAAGAAAATAATATATTCCCAGGCTTAGAATCCTGGCTCTTGTTATTTCCAGGTTGATAATTCAGAATTATGCATTTGGAAAATCAGAGTGACGATCTTATTCTTTCCTTTTATTTTTTTCCCCCGAATATAAGCAGATGGCTACCTTAAAACTCAGGACCTCTTGCAACCATTGGAACGCGTTGGAAAGAATGCTACTAAAGAAGAAAACAAAATTGAAATTACTGCTATTGAAAAGCCTCCACCACCAGGTCCTCCTCCCTCAGTGGAGCGTGTTCTTCCTGGTGGCATTGGGATGTATAGCATTTCTTATTTCAACCAAAGAGTTTTAAAGCCAGAGGGGAGCTTATTCGTGGCGCAGGCGAGTAGTACCACAAGAAGTGATGAAAACCAGAACCCCGCTTCTTATGAGGGTAGTGGTTTCATGCTGTGGGACGAGTCTGCCGTAAAAAAGGGACAGACAAGGAAGGAGAATATTGCTGCAGAGAGACATGTTCTGAGTGGTAAATTTACGACCCTTCACCTACAGATAATTAGTATTTACAAAATAGTGTAATTTTAGTCTTCACTGCTGACAACATGTATTTGACAGAATCAGGTCTGAATGGAGTAGGAGGGCAATGGACGACAGTGTTTGAACCTCCATCACAGTCAATTTCCAACCGGAATCACAATTCCAAAATCTTCAGCTCTTTCTTATCGTCTCAGTAAGGGAATTTTTCTGTCGATTTGTGTGTGTGTGTGTGATGCTATTATTTGAAGTCCTTAGATTTTTTTTTGTTTCTCAGGCCATCATCATCCCAGAAGAACCAGAGTTTCATGAATATGATGACATCAGCAACTAATGACCAAGAAGAGGACGACGACGACGACGATGAAGAGTTCGTCGTTAAGAAAGAGACTACACCTCACCCAAAAGGTCTCTTTACTTATTAGTAATTGTTCTCTCCATCTTTTGTTTCTCGTTTTTTAGACTAAATAGCTTATTATATGACAGGTAATTTGTCCGTAAAAGTTGAAGGAAAGCCCATGGATCAAAAGCCTAACACACCACGTTCAAAACACTCAGCAACGGAGCAACGTAGAAGAAGCAAGATCAATGATAGGCATGTTTATCAGCCCTTACATCTAAAATTCTAATTGTTCTGTGTATCACAATAGCTATCATTTTTAGTGAAGATGCATTTTGTTGATTGTGTGCACTTCAGTATTCTGTGTTCACTGATCAAGAAATCATCCCTTCCCAAAATTTTCATCTCTTTATTTGTTCGTGTTAATAGGATTTTCATCTGACTATGCATGGAAATAAAATTTAAGATTGCCTTATTGTTGGACCTTAACTCACTTCTCCCATTGTTGGACTTCAGCGAAAATATTTTTCTCCTAAGAATGTTGGCATGTTACGTTGTAGATATATTTCTCTTCTGGATATATACTGTACGCTTTGCATACAAACTTTTGAACTAGTGCTTCCCGAAGTTTTTTATGATCTGGTTGAACTCATCTGTCCTTTGAAAAGTTTCCTTGCACTTGTCTCGCTTACACGAAAAAATGCATCTTAGACACAAATTCATATTTGATGAAGATGCATGTGCGTGTGCCTTGCTCACACACACCTATCGAGAACCGAATTAGATTCTAGTATATTGTATTTGGTGTAATGCAGATTCCAGAGGCTGAGGGACATTATTCCTCATAGTGACCAAAAGAGAGACAAGGCATCATTCTTACTAGAGGTACCTAAAGATCATGAAACAATATTTCATATTCTAACTTCAAAAAAGAACATAACTTAACTTAAAAATTGAAAGTTGTAATAATTTTGCAGGTCATAGAGTACATTCAGATCTTACAAGAGAAAGTACACAAGTATGAGAGTTCTTACAATGTCTGGAACCATGAACCGTCAAAGTTCTTGCAATGGGTAAATCTTTATTTATTTGCAGTATTCCATGTCTGCTTACTTGGCCGTGTAAACTGGCTAAAAGTCCATGTAGGTCTTATATTTATCACTTATCATGGACATGGGCCTTCTTCTACGTATTCTGCTGTAAATGGGAAAGGGGTATTCTTGTTAAAAGTTATCAATAGACAACATACTTTTCCAAAGTTTAAGAAGTGAATGACACAACACATAATTAGAAAGGAATCTAGTTGAATCTGTACAAAATTTGTTAGTTACCATAAAGGTGGGTTTCATTCAACTTCGGGATATTTGAGGCAACAGCTAGCATTTAAACTGTAATAAAATATATGGAACTCTAGTGTACTGTGTATGTGTAGCTATTAATGTGCAAGTTACCTTTAGCTTTAATCTAGATTCTATCCAACACTGAATGTTTGCAACTGAAATGCCTCGATTATTAATGTCTTTACTTATTGTGTAACAGAGTAAGTCTCATATAGCTGAAGGTTTCATTGATCACTCACGAGGCATGAACACAGAGTCTAATTCAGCATCAGTTTTTCCTGCCAAGTTTGATGAGAACAAGACTTTTGCCTCTCCCACCATCCCAATCAATGGACAAAACCTAGTTGAACCAGACACAAAAACTGCCACAACTTCTAAAGAAAGGGAGCCTTCATTAAGAACCAAGAGAGCACCAGATCTTCCAACAATGCAGCGCAACATTTTCTCTTTTGGTAGTACCAGCATTGCATCATACCCAGTTTCCCCGACACCAGCATCTGATGCAAATAAAACTGCAACTTGGCCTCAATCCCATTTTTTGCAGAACAGATCTCGTGAGACTGAATGCATTGTTGCTGATGATAAGATGAAAAACCAGGAACTAACTATTGAAAGTGGTACAATAAGCATCTCGAGCGTATATTCTCAAGAGTAAGAATTTCTTATTACTGATTCTTCATCAGTTAGGTGTGCGTTCTTGGAAATGACGATTTGATTTGCGTTTTTTGTTGCGAAACAATTTGATTTCCTCTCCTCATTTATAACAAGCATATTACTTCTGTTCGTCCTTTTCAAGAAAGCATGTTGAAGACTAAATTTAAATAAGTTTGTCTTGTTTCAAACAACTTAAATTTTTATATGAGGTGGTTCATTATGGCGTGAGAACGGGCATTATGGTGGGAGAACAGGCAGAGGTTCTGAGTTTACTGACAACCATTATTGAAAAATTTGCATATGGCAAGCATTGGATGACAAATGAATGTGGCATGCAAGTGTTGGTATTGAAGAGGAAATTTAAATAAATAAGTTTCTCATTTCTCAAACAGTTTGAGCATTTAGACGAGGTGGATCAATGAATCATCTGTGTTTTAATAGAAATTGAGTGGTGTTTTGTTGAATTTGTGTCCATTTATACCATTCCATTAAACAGGTTATTGAAAACTCTTACACAAGCACTAAAAAATTCTGGGGTAGATCTATCACAAGCCAACATCTCAGTGCAGATTGATCTTGGGAAAAGAGCGCCAGTTTCTTCAGCATCCACTGTCAAGGTACTTGAATCCCGTAGTCTGAAGTTCATAAAAGAAATTAGAAATGACATTTTTAGCTCTTATACTTATGTGATCCTTAATAACTGTGCGCATTCTCCAGGATGACGATGATGATGTCCCGACCTGTAATAAAGCCTTGCCTCGTTCTAGAGCTGCAAGCACAGAGGAGTCTGAACAAGCCTTAAAAAGACTCAAAACTAGATGAAATCCGATGCTAGTTTAACATTATTTTTCTTTTGTAGTCGTATTAATTAATTTTTTTGGGTTCCCCTTTTCCTTTCTAAGAAGGTTCATCAATACAATAGAAACCTGCCTAACTGAAACCTGGAACCTCTGTACATGTATCTTTTTTGTTCCAGTCTTGGGATTCTCATATTTCCCAGACAGTAATACTATTATTGTCATTTATTCAACTATAAGGCTTCCATTCTGATGTTGACAAGCCATATTTTTCATTTCAAGATTCTCATTCATATGAAATTCCTAAGGCCTCTTATCTGAAAATACATTTTCTTATGCACATGCGAGAGATTTACTCATCTGTTTTCACTTTATCGATCTATGTTGGTACATTATATTATGATGTAAGTTTTGTGTACTTGGGTCCACTGGTGGAGTCAGGATTTTCATGTAAGGGGCGAAAAAAATATTGGGGAACAACAAATGTGTGTAGTGTACGTATTAAAAAATTTCAAAATTGTTGTCTGCCACTGCTCGGGTCTTGACATCCTTTCTCCACTTGCTTGATTCGGATGGAACCATCCACTGTTCCTCTTGTATTGATACTCGAGAGTAGAATCCAAACATGAACACATCATCGAGATTTTGTTGTCTATCAATGTTCCTAGCGTTTTTGGTGGGGAGCTCTCAATGCTATGCTATCTAGTAGTCATATTCAATGTCAATCACCGAATTTATAGTGGTGTGTGGTTTTTGAACGTTTTTTCCAGTTCATGCATTCCACCTTCACCTTTTGAGAGTATATCAGTGATTCGGTATTTATGTTATTAAATAAAATTCCTAAAAGTCAAAAATATTGTTAAACGCCAATTTTATAGCGTTGTTTCAACGTGGTTATTGAACTTTTTTTTTTTTAGTTACCTAAACTTTTTATTTTTATTTCTTTAGATATTGAGAGCTGCAATTTTCATTGACCATCTTATATATGTATTCCACTCTAAATTCATCACTATTATTTTTTTTTTAAAAAAAATACTATATCAATCTGCATTAACTTCCAACATTCTCTTTATTAAATCAATTCATTTCAGGACAATGCTACAATTACTCCAATGATTACTACATGACAGCCGTCCCTCCAATAGGGGGAGGTCATGTGACCATGTAGTCATCCATGTAGTAAACTAGGAAGTACATATAGATTTTTCCTTACTAAAAAGCCTTCATGTGGGACACGACAGTCGGGACTTTGGTGTCGACACTCGAGGTAGGTATCTAGTGTTGACACTCGGGGCATGGGGATCGACACTTGGACATTAATTTTGCTTTTAATTTTCAAGGTGGTTATTATACTCTGGCTATTGATATCAGCAAAAACTTCTCAATAGGATTAGAAGTGTTAAAAATCTCGACTTGGGGGTCGAAACTAACCTTCCAAATGCAACACCTTAGATGAAATAAACCAAATTACTTTGCAAAATATGTAAAACTTGAACGATACCCCCACGTACATAACAACAAAATTTCACACTACATACGTAACTAATCATTTTTAAACACTTGGAGGTGAGGGTTGTCCTGTAAGCCTTGTTTTTTTTTTTTTTGGTAAAAATTAAAATCGTTTTTTTAGTAGATTTTAATAAAAGTTGATGAAATGTACAGTTAAAAAGTTGCGGGTCTATGAAATATGTAGTTAAATTAATTGTTGTTAAGTGTAAAATTGTAAGCCACCAAAATTGGCTTTTATTAGTATTATTGTGAATTTGATACTTAATTATTTGTATTTTTGGATTATATTAGGAGAAAACCCAAGATCGGAGAAAATATTGATCAAGGACGAAATTGGATAAAATCTTCTACTTTGGGATCAAGTTTCACACTTTAGAAATCCAAGGATCGAATTTCATGCTTTGAAATATGTAAAGCCTCTAAAGCTATTATACCATAAGTTGATGACAGGAAAGTTCACCTAGAGTTAAATTGGGCCTTAGACTAGTGGATTTGGGATAAAATTCATATTGGCAAAGGACTCCTGTAGTCAGGAGGTGTAGCGATCTAGAATTTTAAATAATATAAAAT
>CAIGRF010036473.1:0-15673 GCA_903798235.1 Fraxinus ornus | reverse complement strand
CAAAATATCGTTACAATATACTTACTATAAAAATGGGCATAAGACTAACAAAGAGGATGAGAGAAAATGATAATGCAAAAATTCAAGTATAAAAAAAGAAGAAGAAGAAGAAGAAAAACTCACTATAGGGCAAGCAGAATATTTTAGTTCAATTAGACTAGACAACTCTCAATTAATTTAAAACGAGCACGTGAAATTAAAAATTTTTAAGTAGACAAAAATATAAGAATTGTATGGGACGTGGAAAATAATTTTTGTGGGGGCGATTAAATGAAATTTTAATTATATTATGGAATCTCATGATATTTACGCGTAGTTTGGAGTCAATAGTAGAATTATCATGGTGCTTCGGATGCAAACAACATGGATTGAAATTAAATTTAGTCCCCATTGTCTTGGAGAAAATAATATTTAGTTGGACGATTATATAAAATTTAAATTATCCATTGATCCTCGTCATGATTTCGAGATGTAGTGCCATTAGAGCGAATAAACTATGTCTGTAAAAAAGACGAGAGAAGATGATCGTGCAAAATTGAGCGATTCCTCAAAGCGCCGAAAAGATAATTTCACGATTGGAATAGTTGATTTAGCGCATTATTTGTCTGGGTCCTCGACACTTGACTATGATTCACGACTATGGAGGAAATGTCATATTTATAGCCAATATAGAGTGCCGATTGTTCTAAGAATTTCTTGAACAGATGTGAACCTAAGTCGACGATTTCCCTATTACAAGAATTATGGGGTGAATTACATTGATTTCTCTCAATATCTTTTTCCTTTGTTCAAGCTACTTTCATTGTGTTGAAATGATTTTGAATAGAACAATTAAGGTTATAAAGCATTTGGTTAATGTTCGTGGTTCGATCCACCATGCCAGCTCGAGCGAGAATGACGATTAATGATTGTTTAACTCGATTGACACTTGAGATAACATTTTAGCTTCTAGCCTTCTACAACAAGTGCGATAAAATTGGCCCAACTAATTATTCTCAAACAAATAAAAAAGGGCCAAAACCCACCCAACCGACACACACAAAATGGACCCAGAGGAGTCCAGTCCACACTCCATGATTATCAATTTCACCCGTTTGTTTGGAAGAGATTATTTAGAGTGAAAAATAATTTTTTTGAGAATATATGATTAAAATATAGGAAAAAAATCATGAGTCATGTGTAAAATTATTTTATTAAAAGATTGTAGGATTAAAAATAAGTTTGAAGAAAAACAATTTTAAATAAGTTGCGCCAAACAAAGCGTTATTATTATTTTGTAGAATTATGGTCTTGAGAACTTTATTATTTTCTTTTTCTTCTTAATATTTAAACATTCAATGGTTGAATTTTTAAAATTGTATAATTTCACAGCACATTCAAAAATCGATTTATTATGTGGATAATTGCAGCAAAAGTCTCAAACATTTGAAACACTAACATATTTTTTCCAAACCTTTCAAAAGTTGTAGCCGTCACTACAAACATTTTCAACAATTGCATCGCATGCCTTTTAGACGGTTTTCATCTCGTCTGCCACCAGTTGACCAAAAAAATTAATTTTGACCACGTTTTAACTAATGTCAACGAGGAAAAAATGACACTTCCATATTTATCACATTTATATTTAAGCCATATTATAATTTTTATTTTCATTCTTCTACTTATTTTCAACCACACATTCTTCAATAAAATACTCACTCCGTCCCAAAAAGATAGTCCTATAATTATTTTCACATATTAAGAAATGGTAGTTAGTATAGATAGAGTATTAAATTTNTTTATCCCTTATCTAGGTAGTTGGTGTCTATTATACCAAGATGTATTAAATAAGGGTATATGTGGAAATGAAAAATTTAATACATGTTTAAAATGGAAACAAGACTATCTTTTTGGGACGGACAAAAATAGTATACATGACTATCGTTTTTGGACGGATGGAGTAATATTTTCTATCACATCAATAATTTTTAATTTTTTTTCAACCACATATACAATATCATATCATTAAAAAAATTCATTCTTTCCATTTTAATGTACATCAAACAGTTGCTAAAGAATTAAAATAATTAAGTAACAAAACAAAAAGAAAACAGAAAAAAAAAATGAAAACGTTGAACCTTCTTTTATCTAAGATTCTAAATCCATTCCGCCGTTCCCGTCTGCAATCGCAAAGCTCTGACACCACTACTCTACCCCATCCATCGCCGCCACCGAAAACCATCATCACCGCTACTATTGAAATCGACAGCATTGCCATCCCCAAAAACCGCCACCCCCATCCCCCAACAAAAAATCAAACCCAAGCAATAAAATTATACCTTACCTTAGCCACCAGCCATGAACCACAAATCGTGCCTCACATACTATTGGGCAAACAACAACATATACAGATCAAAATTAGCCTCGAAAGCATCAAGAACCGCATATTTTCTTAACAATTTCGGTAAACCCGACAATACCCACGGAAAATCCTTGAATTTACGGGTTTGGGGATGTTAATTCACAAAATTGACCACATAAAAAGCTTTAGCAGCATCATACTATAATGGGTTTATTTTCAATTAATATAATAATTAATGCCCCAATCAAAGAATCCAGGCCAAGAACATGGTTTTAATTTGGGTTTTGGGGTTGGGGTTGGGGTTGTGGTTGGAGAGGAATAAGAATGTGTTTTACGAGTTGTGTGAGAAGTGGAAGGAGTATGTGCGGCGATTTGCGGTGTCGTCGATATTAGCACCAACGCTGACGGTGACTAGGTGATATCGGTTTTGGTTTGGGTGGTTTGGTTTGGGATGGGGTGTAGGGTTTTAGGTTTTATTTTTCTTTATTTATTTATTTTTAATTCATTTACTTTAATTATTTAATGTAGTAAATTGAAAGTTACTATATTACTGAGTTAAATGTTTCATTAGCCACTGAACTTTTATACATGTCACGGTTTACTTACTCACCTTTAAAACTTATCCCACTGGCCACTCAACTTTAAATTGTCCCACTCCGTTGGCCACTGGATCAACACCGTTAATACCGTTGTCCACGTGGCTGACAGAATGACGGCGTGGCACGTTAAATTGTTAATAGGATGCCACATCAACGCCATGTGTGCAAAAGAGTAACTTCTTTAATTAGACATTTCATGCACTAAGAACACCTGAAGTTTCATAATTGAGTAATGAGAAGATTTGAAATTCGCGACACAATATGAAACTATTTTATCTAAAAGTATAAATACTTAAAAATAGAAAGAGATGAAGACAAAAGACGAGCTTGTCGGGAAATAATTGTTAATGAAAATGAATCTCACGTAAAATGACTAGTCATCCATAAATAACTCTAACCCATCAAAAATTCAATAAGTTAGATGTGTTGTACTTGTCACATCCCAATTGTGAAAATAAGTCATTTTGGATTGTTACTCTTTCGATTTCTTCCTTTTCCCAAAATTATAAAGTCAGATTCCAAACACGGCATTGGCAATCCGTATTATTTCCTAATAATTAAATTAAAAAGTTAGGACGATAAATTGAAAAAGATTTAAGGTTAAGAACAAGATTGTCATTCAATAAGATTATGTCGTCTCAAATAACACCATAAAGTGTGGTAGTGTCTAATAAAAAAAATATATATTAGATGAAAGTATTTTTTCAAAATGCATATTTCAAACATGTTTTATTCGAAGATAAATTTCAAGATCAAACTACAGTAATCTTATTGAAGGTTTAAATGCTCCTCCAAAGTTAGTAAAGAGATGTGACTAATTAATGCGATGCGAAGCAAGTAAAAAAAAATGTCGGATAGAAGATTAATTAATTCTGCGGATACTCGAAAATAAAAAATCGGTAAATTCATGAGGATTCTAAAGTTTTGATAAGACTGAGCAACTTTTTACTTAGGTCTTGTTTGGTACAGATTACAGATTAAAATCATATTTTAATCTAAGTCAAGGTCAAACAATCAATATTAACCACAAGTCTTTCACGGGTCCCACATCTTTTTAACCACATATTTAAAAAATTTCTATCACAATTTACCAAAAAATTCAATTTCAATCCTCACCAAACACCATCTTAATTTGGTTGAGTGATGGAGTTGAACATAGTGAAGTTTGGTGGCCAACGGGACAATTTTGAAAGTTCGGTGAGTAAATCGTGACATAAAACAAAGTTCAGTGAGTAATCTGTGACATGGATCAAAGTTCGGTGAGTAACCCGTGGCATGAAATAAAGTTCGGTGAGTAACCCGTCTGCACACATAGCGTTGACGTGGCATCCAATTAACAATAAATATGCCACGTCGTCATTCTGTCAACCACGTAGATAACGTTATTAACGGTTTTGATCCAGTGGCCAACGGAGTGGGTGGTTTAAAGTTGAGTGGCCAGTGAGATAAGTTTTAAAAGTGAGTGAGTAAACCGTGACATGTATGAAAGTTCAGTGGCTAATGAACCATCTAACTCTATTTTACTCTTCATAAATTTATTTAAAAAATGGTCAAACTCACTTTTTTGGCCAACTACTAGAAATATGGATGGAAACCGTCTAAAAGAGTCTGTGATGCAATGGTTGAAAATGTTTGGGAGTGATGGCTGCAACTTTTGAAAGGTTTGGGGTAATAGCTGCAATTTTTGAAATGTTTGGGAAAGATCTGCTAGTGTTTCATTTGCCGCAACATTAGATAAACACTTATTAACTTTAAACTTTATGCATAAAAAGTATCGTCTTTAAACCATTGACTTTCACAAGTATATAAAGGTTACAACATTTGATATGTTATCGTTGAATAAGTTAAAAAATAATTTTATTAGTTTTTATAATATTGCCAAAGAACAAGTTACTCAAACAAGTTATTTTAAACTTCTATTTGAAATACTATTACTCAAAAAAGTTATTTTAAACTTCTATTTGAAATACTATCTGCCAATAAATTACTTTTTTTAACTTTAATTTTTATAAAATTAATTCAACTACGGCGATTCTCATCTTCTACACACATGTTTGGCGTCAGCATGTCTGGTTTTAATTTGGGTTTTGGGGTTAGGGTTGGAGAGGAATAGGAATGTGTTTTACAAGGTGGGTGAGAAGTGGAAGGGAGTATGCGTGGGCAGTTTGCGGTGTTGGCTCCAACGTCGACAGTGATTAGGTGATATTGGTTTTGGTGTGGGATGGGGGTAGGGTTTTAGGTGAAGAAGATAAAAGATTTTTATTTTTATTTAATTTTGTAAATTCGTTTACTTTAATTATTTAATGTAGTAAATAGAAAGTTACTATTTTACTCTTTTAAGTTTATTTAAAAAATGGTCAAACTCACTTTTTTGGTCAACTAACAGAAATATGGATGGAAACCGTCTTAAATGGCTTGTGATGCAACGGTTGAAAATGTTTGGGATGACGACTGCAATTTTTGAAAAGTTTGAAGAAAGTCTGATAGTGTTTTAGAGGTTTGGGACTTCTGCTGCAATTATCCCTTTATTTTATTAACAACTTTTATACAAACTCGAAATAACATTATTGCGGGTTAAACTTGAGAATATACACTTTTCTGAAATACATATGTAGGTTTGGATAAATTATAGGTGCTTAAGTTGCTTATAAACTTTATTCATAAAAATTATCGTCTTTAAACCATTGGCTTTCATAACTCATAAGTATATAAATGTTATAACATTTGGTACGTTATCGTTCAATAAGTTAAAAAAATATTTTTATAATATTGCCAAATAATAAGTTACTTAAACAAGTTAAAATATTTTTACTTCGATTTAAAATACTATCTACTGATAAATTACTTTTTTTTTCTAACTTTTATTTTTGTAACATTAACTCACTACGGTGATTCTCGTCTTCTATGAACATATTTGGTGTTAACATTTGTTTGTCTTTCATTAAAAGGAATATTTTTGGGGAAAATGAGTTTGGAAATGGTGATTTTTTGAAAAAAGTGTGGTTAAAATGTAGGAAATAATTTTAGATTCATGTGTAAAATATTTTATTTTTTGAATGTGTAATTGAAAATGAGTTTAGGAGGAAAGAAATTTTGATTTAATGGAAGATAAATGGGGCAGCTACACATTGAGATCTTGTCCAATTCTAATCAATTAAATTTATCAATGACACATAAGTAATACTTAATGGTAGATTTCACATTTGGTCCAAATCTTTGACCAATATAGCAATTTGGTCCCCTATCAATTTTTCATGTGGCTTTTGTTCTCAACCTTTTATAACTTAGCAAAGTTAGTCCTCCATTTTTGAGACTCAATGAAGATTTTCCTCCATTTTTTGCTGCTACAGCAGTGTAAAAAGACATTGTTCATAATATTAAGAGGGTGTTTGGTGAGAATTAAAATTAGATTTTTAGCGAATTATGATAGAAGTTTTTGAAATGTGTAGTTGAAAAGATGTGGTTGTGACCCATGAAAGATGTAGTTAATATTGATTGTTTGATTTAGATTAAAATCAGATTTTAATCCGGTTTAAATATGCCATAAATAAACAAACAAAAAGAAAGCAATAAAAAAGAAAAAGAACAACAATACCAAACACCACCCTACACCTGTCACTTACCCTAGGCCCTAGAATCGCTTCGATTTATTGGAAGGTTGACTGATGGTTGTGAACGTTCATATATTAAATGTATTATGTAGCGAATATAATAAATGAGATTACCAATATTTTAGGCTTTGAGGCAATTGCCTCTTGAGCTTACATTAATGTCTAGCAATATACATTTGTTGCTCTAGCTCTTCAATAGCGAGTATATGTTCATTATGAAGTTGCGGGAGAATGGATCACATAAATAAATCATTGGTTTTTCATACTCGTTTATTTTTATTTATGTTTGTATGTGTGTGGTATGCATGTTTGATGATTGTAATGAATATATAATATTATGATAAAAATGGAGTTGGTGGTGATGATCAACAATGACGTATCTGGTTTTAGGGCATGGTCTTTATGTTTTCTTTTGTTTTGTGTTTTTGTGTATTTAAACTTATGTGGAATGTTGTCTTTTTACACCATTTTAATAGCAAAAAAGGATGGAAAAAAAAAAGTCTCTTGGGACCAACTCTGTTAAATTATGAAAGATCCAGGACAAGAACCAGACTAAATATTAGTTGGGGACAGAATCGCAATTTTACCAAAGGTTAGGACCAAGTTCTTCAATTTACTCATAATTTAATCCTATTTGAAAACATCGATGAAAAATATGACTATTTGAATTCAACGTATGACAAAATCAACTTGTACACCGATATCTTTTACACTTGTCCTCGTTCGTATTTGCATATCCGACGCCTGGATTCAGATCCTTCCACATCAGAACCCACATTATAGTGAAATTCACTGAAACAGAACGCGAATTAGTCTAGAGAGAGGAGAGAGGGAGGGAGAGGTGTAAATCTGAAGGGAATTGAAATCTTAAAGCAAAACCATGAGAAAAAGGGCTTGACAGCGGTTGATTTCATTATAATACCGTTCTTCAAGCGAAAAAGCTCACTTTTAGGTTTTTTTCACTTTATCATTCTATAGATACATATATATGATTAGTGCATGTACAGAGAAATAAAAGGTATATGATGAATAGAGCTAAAAAGAAAAGGGTTAAGAAAATTTGAATCTTTGAGCAGAAAGGGGAAAAAATTATGGCTGAAGGTCTCTGTTTCTTCTCTAAGGTACGTGTATTTTCATTTATTAGCTTGTTTTCTTGATCTGGGCACCTGACTATTCAAATTTATATACTCATTTAGCTTACAATTTAGGTTTTTCTAATGTCCGAGCCTTCAAATTGAGGAAACCCAGATTTCAGTTTCCTCGATTCATTCTTTCACATCTTTGATGGGCTTGTAAAATTAAATTTAGAGGATTTATTTGAAATTAATGTTAGTTATAGTACTGTTGTTTGATGATGTATGAATGATCAAATAAAGTCCTTATTTCAGAAATTTGGCTAAATGCCAGTCCCCCTTTTAGAAATTTTCTTGTTTACACCTGGGTAATATTTCAGCTCAATGGAGGTGAGCAGCGGGGGAATTGTTTGTTGGAAATTTATGTTGGACGATGTGGACAGTTTTTCTTGACTTAATGATATTTGTTCGAGTTTCAGGATAGCTTGATTATAAAAAATCCGAAGAGAAATCCCCTGGTGTTGAGAATGGTGGTTTTAATCTTTGTGATGGTCTGCGGGGTTTATATATGTTCAGTTTGTCTAAGACAATCTAGTGCACATTCCAGTGAACGTCTATTGAAAGTTCAAGTGGTCGAGAGGCCATGTGAAGCACCTATTGTTGAACCTTCAGAAAAACCTTACGTGCATTTTCCCAAGCCGAAGACTTTCAGCAGGTTAGACAATGTACATATCTACATTCAAATAATCTGCTGTAAGTCACTGTTGAATTTACTGATTTGTATTTGGTGGTTAATTAGGTCCGAGTGCGCATGCAATCCCGTGCATTATTTTGCAATTCTGTCCACCCAAAGGTCCGGGAGTGGATGGTTTGAGACATTGTTGAACAGTCATATTAACATAAGCTCCAATGGGGAAATCTTCTCGGTTAAGGTTCGGAGGAGTAATGTATCAACAATAGTGGAAACTTTGGATAATATCTATAATCTAGACTGGCTTACTAGTGCCTCCAAGAATGAGTGTACAGCTGCTGTTGGATTGAAATGGATGCTTAATCAGGCGAGTGCCATCTCCATTTTTGCAACTTCTATCGTATGAAATTAACATCTATGCAGGTGATAGTGTGTACTTAAATGCAGACAATAGTTACATTCCATTTGATTTTGATAAGTATTTGAGCAAATTGTTTAGTTAGTATGAATATATAGCTATTTTTTGCGGGTACTTCTGTCTGATTACTATAGAGATTAAAATATGATGGTACAACCATTCGTTAAGGACTGGCCAATCTAATAGATGTTAACAAATTTATGATGGGTATTCACCTTAAGCTTCAAGCCTCCATGTTTCTACTTTCTATAGCTATTTTCGGTACCAAATTAAAATATTTTGCCTATAAATATATGGCTTGAATATTTTCTTAAAAGCTTGATTGCATAATTCTTCTATTTTATTTTAGCATGATATGACTGCAATTTTGGCATACTAAAGTTTTTCTAACCTTCGCTGATTGCGTGTTTCGATTATGTATGGTATAGAGGAGAAAACTACTCGTGGGCCCATAATTAATCCCCATTTTCTTGAGATTATCATAATAATTCTCTACAAGTGATAAGGGGTAGTGTAATTAATTTTCATGACATTAAACAAAGCACAAGGGCAGAAACCTTTTCACTCAACTTGATTCCTTTCTTCAGTTTCGTGTGTGGATGTTTGGTTTGTTTATTTTATTTTTATTTTTAGGTTTGGGACATTTTCCAGCCCTTCAATCCACTTTTACATTGCATCTTGGTTTACAAACTCGGGTAATTAAGTTTGCATTAGAACTTTGATTTGCTTCTGGCTGTTACAATGTACTGATCTCCCAACTGTAAACTCACAAGGATTACTCTGTATCTGGGAACAAAATAGCCAAGGCATTCCTTAATGTTTTCTGAATTGTTGCAGGGTTTAATGCAGCATCATGAAGAAATAGTGGAATATTTCAATACTAAAGGTGTTTCAGCAATTTTTCTCTTCAGAAGAAATCTTTTGCGCCGGATGATTTCAATACTTGCTAATTCCTATGATCAGAATGCTAAACTGCTGAATGGGACACACAAATCTCATGTTCATTCAACCCACGAGGTACTTATCTTTCATACTGTTCTCTCTCTGTCTCTCTAGCTATGCCCTCACCCTCTCGGCTCCACATATATGTGAAAAAGAAAGAAGCACGTGTATATTTATATTTAGAAAGTAAAACTACACTTTCTTTTTGCAGGCCGAGATACTTGCTAGATATAAACCTACACTCAATACAACATTGCTGATACCCAATCTGAGGCAGGTGGACCAGATGGTTATGAAATCTTTAGAATATTTCCAGGGCACTCGACATATGATCATTTACTACGAGGACATAATAAAGAACGAAACTGTAAGACATCTAATATCATGAGGCAGAAAAACACACCCATTTTTTGTGCTGCTCTCAATTTTTTTGTGTGCTTTCTCTCTTCAGAAATTGATGGACGTTCAGGATTTTCTAAAGGTTCCACGAAGGAACCTGAATAGTCGTCAGGTGAAGATACACAGGGGGTCCTTATCGTCACAGGTTGAAAATTGGGGGGATGTTGAGAAGACGCTGAGAGGAACACATTACGAAAGCTATTTACAGGAGGATTACAAGATATAAATGAGTGTATGCGCGCCCTGTGTATATATAGCTTGTTTTTAGCTTAGCTTATTCATTATTCTTTAACTTAAGAAAGGTGACAGGGCAACTCCCTGTTGAAATTTTGGCTAAAGGCACTTTGCTTCTTGCTTTTTCCTGCTAGAAGATACAGATATCACTTCATTTTGACACTGGAGATCTATTGTAGCTGAGTTGATTTAAGAATGAAATTTGTACTTTTCCTTTGTTCCCCAAGATATTTATATGCCAACAACCAACTAAACCAACTTAACATGAAAGAAATGACCTGAAATAACAGGTTCAACCAATGAACGCAGTTAACTACTAGAAAACCCGGTATTAGTGATGAACAATTCCATCCCTAATGCCAAAATTCAGGGTAAAAAGTTTCGTAGACAATAATTTTTTGGTTAATTATATTCACACTACGATTTTTATTTCTTACACCACATTTTAATTATATTTAAGATTTTTAATCTTTGTTCATTATAGTAGTTATATCCCTAACAATTTTTTTTGTCTTTCAAATCCTTAAACTTTTTATTAGTTAACGCATCTTATATTTGATAATAATATTTTGTCCAAAAGTCTGTTAAAATGGCGTAATATAAGTTATTTTTTTCATCATATTTTAAAAAACAAATAAATAAGAAGTGCGAAAAAATATTTTTTTCCTCGTTTTAAAATATGAAACAAAATATTTTGGTATAAATCATCATCAAAGACGAAACATACTAATTAATGAAAGGTTAATGATAAGAATTCGAAGGAAAAAAGTTAACGGAATAATTATTACAATGAACAAAGATTGGAGGAACTTAATCGCAATTAAAATGTGGTGGCAATATAACCATCCTAATTTTTTACTGGATCTCGAAAGCTCGTGTCATAGTCTGTGAGTCATCGGCAAATGTGGAAACTGTCCATGATTACCGGTGGGACTTAGTAACACAGTAATTTTGTTTAACATTTGTCGACAAAAATTCTATCCGTGACAGAATTCCTGTTACTGAGGATAAATATCTCTCTTTTTTTAATCTTTTGAAACAAAACATCTATAATTTAATTTGTCGTAAAAAATAAAATAAAAAACCTTACCTCGAAAATCCATTGGAATGGCCTTTCTCTAACCACACGGATATACTTCGTCGATGAATATCCGTCGTTGCTGTTGGATTGTCGCTACCATGTTTTCAGTTTGTTATAAAACAAAAGGAAGACCCATGAAATGCAAATAAGACAGAAAAACATTATTTTTCTATCTTCACATTTACTTCATTCGGCAAATGGCTGGCATTTTTAAGCCATAACAATCATATATTACTATAATTTATAGGTGGGACGAATATAAAATGCATTGGAATGAAAGGACAAAATGACTATTTTTCTATTTCTTTCAAATGAATAAATGATTAAGTTACTTCTTCACATGCATATTCAATCTGAATGAATGAATCTCCCTTGGACATTGTGTAGATGCATGAACAGAACAAAACACATCAAGTTAAACAAAAACCGGGATGAACAAGACCAGCCGGCTGTTAAACTTCTAATATCGCGTCTTCTTTTTGGATGATAGTGAAACATTCATATGTTAAAGATTATCTTTGTATTATCTAAATGTCTTTAAAAGATTGTTTCATATGTACTGTTGACTGAGTAAGCGAAAATTCTGATAATTCCACACTTTTATCAGTGTTGCAGAACCAATATAAAGAGACAATGACTTGATATTGATGAAAAAAGAGCTGTGCACAACAAATAATGAAAGGTGAATTTGTTTTGTTTCTTTCTTTTTTAGGCCTTGTTGCCTCTGTACAATGTCATGGTGGGAGAGGATATTATTCTGTGCGGGAAATGATGAAGGCTCGGGGCTCAAAAGGATCGATGAATTATCGTACAGAGGATGACTCGACTGAGTATTCACCGGTATATACAGCATCCCAGGTGGGTTTGAAGGAAGCTGACAAGATCATAATGTTGCCAGGGCAACCAAAAGTGGACTTTGCTCAGTATTCGGGCTATGTGACTGTTGATCGTAAGGCCGGTCGAGCTCTCTTTTATTATTTTACCGAGTCTGAGGACCCTTCCAGCAAGCCTCTAGTTTTGTGGCTGAATGGAGGTAAGTTTATGTGGCAGTTTTGCCATTCTGAGCATACAAGGTTGTCTCTTTTCGTACGTCTGCATTCATTTGCTTAGTGCACTCATTATTACCATACTTGGGACTGCAGGACCGGGGTGTTCATCAATAGCAGGTGGAGCAATGACTGAACTTGGACCATTCCGGGTGAATAGCGATGGTAAAACTCTATGGTATAACAAATACGCTTGGAACAATTGTAAGTACTTACATCCCTAAAACTAACGAGTGGCACTTGACAGTATTATCGAAAAATCTTGTCTATCACAATGTCCATTACGATCTAATCTACGTATCAAACACGTTACTTTTTATTTTAAAAGTAATTCATTATGAACATTATGCTTCTTGAAATCCAGTGGCAAATGTTCTCTACTTGGAATCCCCAGCTGGCGTCGGATTTTCTTACTCGAATACATCTATGGATCATGATGATAAACAGACTGCAGCAGATTCGTATACCTTTTTAGTGAACTGGTTAGAAAGATTTCCAGAATACAAAACCCGAGATTTCTACATAACTGGAGAGAGTTATGCCGGTCATTACGTACCTCAACTTGCTGATTTAATACTAGAAAAAAACAAAATCACGAACCAAACGGTCATCAATTTAAAAGGAATTGCCGTAAGTTTTCCTGATATACAAGGCTGCCTATTTTACTTTGTAAACATTTTATCAAGAATTACATATTTATATTAGGTCATGATTTTCAGATTGGGAATGCATATATTGATCTTGAGGATGGGTATAATGGCATTTATGACTATTTCTGGACACATGCTATGATGTCGGATGAACATCACGAGGCGATTGCATCAACATGCAATTTTTCTTCGTCAAACTCCATATCAACAGCCTGTAATGCAGTTCTTGATAAGGCAGATGCTGATAGAGGCAATGTCTTCTTTTACGATATTTATGCTCCCTTGTGTATTTCTTCATCTTCAAATTCTCCCTCGGTATGTTTTAGAATCCAAATTTTCAATACATTTTTCTCTTTTTGTGAAATTTGAAATTTAATGGACGAATTCCATTCTTCTCTAGAAACAGAGTTCAGGAGTCGATCCCTGCTCGGGGGATTATGTCTTCACCTACTTAAACACTCCTGAAGTGCAAAAGGCACTTCATGCCAATGTCACTGGAATTCCTGGACCATGGGACTCTTGCAAGTACTACAAATTCACCATTTGAAAAATCACTTTTTTTTTTATAATGCAATTTCATCGAAAAAACTGCTTTATTCACGACTTGTTTTGATTAATTACTCCAGCGACACCATATTTCTTAATTGGAAGGACATGCCGGACACAGTATTACCTACAATTAAGAAGCTGATGGGTAGTGGACTTCGCATTTGGATCTACAGGTATTACCTATATGCTTATTTCGACTGCACTTTATATCCATTATAATCTGTTAACTTCGGCGAAAGATTTTAACTAAATTTATTGCAGTGGAGATACAGATGGTAGAGTGCCAGTGACAGCAACTCGGTATTCACTTACAAAAATCAGCACCCCTGTAAAGACTCCATGGTACCCTTGGTACCAACATGGTGAGGTAAGAAAGAACTGGCTTTGAGCATGTTTGCATAATTAACTTTTTTCTTACTTTTAAGTGAAAAATATTACTTATTTTCTAACTAACTCCTAGCACAATTTTTCCACTATATTCAAGGTTGGAGGTTATGTAGTTGAATACCAGAATCTGACATTTGTGACTGTACGAGGAGCTGGACATTTTGTCCCGGGTTACCAGCCTGAGCGTGCATTAACCTTCTTCTCGTCCTTCTTAGAGGGAAAGCTTCCTCCAGGCACAACTAGATAAGGATCGAAATTAAGGCGAATAAAATATTTGTACTGGTGAATGACTAAAGTTAACAAGTATTCAGTATCCGTTGTCTTGAAAATGTATAATTTTATTGGCTATAGTCATATGCGTTTGAATTAATGTGACAAAAATATTTTAGCAATCCACGATTGTGTTGGAGATGCTCTGAACGTGTCCTTTGACGCTAATTTTTTCAAACGATCAGTCCTATTTCTGAACCAAAGTTGGTAAACATATAAATTAATCTAATAAATTTCCATTTGTCGTCAAGTTTACAAGGTAGATTTTAGTATTTACCATCTTCTTTCTGCCAAAGGAAGTTCATATGGGACAAAAAATGTCAATTTTCTATGTTCATATTTTAGTTCATTCAGCACACCACAAAAAAATTGAGCCATTAGAATCAAAGATTAACATAAAATGTATTTACTATTCCAGAATACATTCTTCCAAAATAATGTAGCTCAAACACACCCTTATTTGAACATACAAAACAAATATTTTCATTTCCCTTATGAAGAATGTATTCAGGATATTTGTTTTCTAACAGGTTACAAGCATATTCAGTCAATCTTAATGAATTTTTAGTTTTCACATTGTCTGGTTACTATATGCCTTAAAAGATGGTACTGCCATTGTTTATAAAATCATAGAACACAACTGATGCTACCGAAAATCGCACCTGGTGAATTTCGAGTTTGACGACTGAGAATAAGCACGAACAAGATCTCCCGGTACCTGAAACAAAGGCGTCAAGGTTTGTCCTCGTCGCCCCTCCGATGCTTAAGTCAGAGAGAGAATATGAAAAAATTTGAGTACTGAAAATTGTATGTAAAAACGTACATTGACAATGAATTGGAGTGATGTATTTATAAAGGTAGGTAGTGTATTCCAGGTAGGATTACTATGTTGAGACCCTAGGAGTTCTAACGTGATTGGAAGTTGTAAGTTAGATGGTTTTGTATTACTCAAGTGTTTGGATAAAGATGGGACTCTGATGGTAAAATCCTTTCAGGATGAGGTAGCATATTAGCAGCAGGACTCGAATTCCTTGGAAAGTCGTAACTTCGAGGAGGTCCTGAGCCAATAGGGAAAATCACTTCTTTGAGGAAGAAAGCGAGGAGTGAAGCTCGAGGAGGTTACCCATCGTTAGTGGGCAGATATGCTCCTCGGGTATGTGTGCTCGGGCAAAGAGTGAAGCCCGAGGAGATCACCCATCGTTAGTGGGCAAATAAGCTCCTCCTCGGGCACGTGTGCTTGGGATGCACACATATTGGTAGTGTCAACAACAAAAAACATTTTAAGTTAAGCAAAATCGGGTATGAACTAGGCCGACAGTGAAATTTGACCTAGGGGTGGGCATTGGGTCGGGTCGAGCTGGGTTTGGCCCAAAATCGACCCG
>CAIGRF010036441.1:0-11290 GCA_903798235.1 Fraxinus ornus | reverse complement strand
TCATTTTCCCATTTCGGGCCATGACATCCTCATGCCATGCTAGACACCAAGTCACTACCGTGTAGTCCGTCACACTCTCTCCCACATATTCCGCTAACGCCCTTATAGAGGAATGCATTTGGCACTTCATTATGCACCTCATGCCTTGTAAAATCCTCTCGTCAATGGGTTGAAATGTTTTTTCTTCTTGACACCAACCTTCACCCCTATCATCATCGCTTTGGTTCTTCGATGGACAACTCCTCCTGTCGTAACGTCTCCACATTTGTCGAATACTTGAACATCAATGCTCCCATTTTCGGAATCTTTAAACAATAATTCCTCAATTTCCTCCTTCGGTAGTTCTCCCAGTAACTCCGTAGGCATCACGTCTTCATCATCCTCCAAGACTTCAACTACCTTCATCACTGATAAGTGTTGTGTTTCCATCTCTTCAAGAATGGCTTCGGCACTCATAGCATTGAGCAATTGGAAATAATTCAACCGAACTTCTTCCTCATTCTTGCTATCTATGATTTTCGGTTCCCTCACCGACTGGATGCCAATGATCCTCTTTTAGGACAATCTCTCATGAGATGTGGTCCTTGACACGTGAAGCAACTACGATGAGTAAAGTTACTTCACTTCTTGTCTCCATACTCCTTTTTCCAAGAAGCTTGTTTGTTGCCCTCGGGCTTGTAATCACCTTTGGAATTTTGTCTCCAATCGGGCTTGCCCCATTGTATGTCCTTCCCCGAGTCTTTACCATATTCCCCAAAATTTCTTTTTGCGGGATTGGACTCGGTACTTTCCTCAAACTCCATCAAGGACTCGACTACTGCAATGGATTCATCTACGATTTTGACTCCGCGACATTGCAACTCATGTCATACCCAACTAGCACAACCGTCTAGGAAATAAAATAGTGAGTCTTCCTCGGATATGCTTGGGATTTGAAGCATAAGGGTCGTGAACTCTTTGACATAGTCAAGAATTGTTCCCGTAAGTTTCAACATCCTCAACTTCTTGCGAGCTTCATAAACGACATTCTTCGGGTAAAATTACCTTTTGAGCTCCGTTTTGAACACATCCCATGTGTTAATGTTGCAAGTTTCCTGCGCAATTACACTATGCTTACGACGCCACCACAACGCCGCAACATCCGAGATGTACATTGAAGCGGTCCGCACCTTCATGGATTCATCCATAAGATTAATGCCTTCAAAGTAAACCTCCATTTGTCATAGGAGATTTTCCACTTCCATGGCATCCCGTTGCCCATCATAATTCTTCGGCTTTGAGTACTCTATCATCGGGGCAACAACACTAGTAGCGGCACCTCCGCTTGAGCTAGCGGTGTCTTTGCTCATTCTTTCTGTCATTGTGGCCAGTTGGATCACTTGGCCTTATATGGCGGAAATGGCATCTAAGACTTTGGTTTGGAGTCTATCACAATCTTGCATCATCACAGTTTGTCCGGCCACCACATCTTGGACATCACCCTTCATTGTTTGAACATCATTCTCCAACGATGCTTGTGCGTTCATCACCTCTTGGACATTGGATTAGAGAGTTTCTAGCCTTCCAATGGAGTGTTCTTCCAACACCTCCATGGAGCTTTCAAGAGATTCGACCCTATCACCCATATTTGCGATGATTTGATCAACTTTGCCACCCATGGCAATTGTTTCTCGAGACCTAATTTGGCTATGTATCTTCCCCGCTTCAATTGGGGCAACACCATGTTCCCTTTCCTCAATCTCAAAGGTTTGTTGAGAATTCACCATTATAACAGCCTACAACGAGACTCTGATACCACTTGTCACGGGGTTAGTTTTCTCACACCGGAATAACTAGACACCATGCGGCCTTAACGCAAACAATTCCCGTCCCTACGAGAAAACCGTTAAGTCAACCTTTCAACACCCCCAAAATAATTCAACCAAGTAGGCTAAATTACTAGAACTTTGAGTAGAGTATTTGAAGTAATATAGAAGACAAGTAATCTTGGGAGAAAATCTCTCTTTGTATTAAAATAACTCAACTCCAATCTAATTAATTACAATGAGACTACATCCATATTTATAGGCAAAATCTCATGCAAGTGTCTTAGATTTAATGGCTAGGATCAATCCTCATCCAAGGGTCCGCAATGCTTGCAAGTTGCCTCTAAACCTCCTAAGACCAAAGAAAGCAAAGTTGGAATTCTCTTCATGCAAGTGGAATGTCTTTACAAAAATCTCATGCTAGATATGTCCCTTTCATAGTCATCAAGTTGGCTTTTGCTTCATCCCTTGGTCTTTCTCTTGCAAGTGGCTTAAGTAGCCAACTTGTACAAGATATCCCAAAATATCCCAGCATTCAACCCATTGTATTTCTCCTAAGAAAACCACCTGGTATGCTGGGAAAACTGCCCATGTCACTTCCCATGTCATGCAGCCTGCAGTTTGTGTGTTGATGTGCTACCTGTGTGCTGCAATGAATGCAGTCTGTGTCTGGTCATGTCCTGGCTACGTCCTGGGTGCCACCTGCGATGTCTGTCTGCATTGCAACCTGTGTCGCTGTGCCTGGACACGAACTCGAATTTTCCAGACACCACTTGGACACGAACATGCCACCATGGACACCAGTCATCTCCCCACCAAATTAGGTGACACCGGTATTGCCATGGACTTTTGAAGCCTAGACCTAATCAACCATAGGTGTATCTCATTTTTTCATTTCAGGTCATGACATCCTCGTGTCATGCTAGACGCCAAGTCACCACCGTGTGGTCCGTCACATTGTGGTCTACTGATGATTACTTATAATATTTTGTATTGATTTAACTTATTTAGGGTTTGTTTGATCAACATTATTTTGGAAGAATGTATTCTGGAATATTAGATTGATAGAAAATATATGGTTGAAAAAAAAAGGAAAAATTATTAATGTGATGTAAAATATTATTTTATTGAAAAATGTGTGGTTGAAAATGATTATAAGAATAAGAATGATAATTTTAATGTGTACCAAATATGGGCTTAAAAGCTAGCTTGAAGCTTTTGGCATACTAAAATAACTACCTATTTTTAAGTGGAATGTTATTTAGCATCACTGATATTTAACATCATTTTAGGTGGCAACATTAATGATATTAAATTACAAGTTTCATTAAATGAAACACATTATTTCACATTTAATTGAACGTATGAGTAATGTTATTCATCTCAATTGAGTTTGAGCACCAATCTATTTCGTAATTACATGATATTAAATGATATATTCATTTAAGTGTAAGTCACATGACTCATTTAATTGAGTCTATCATTTAATATCATGTAATTGCCACTTAAACTGGTGCTCAACTTCAGTGGGAATGTAATTCTATTTGTACTGAATGTGGGTTATCGAAAATGTGGCACACTCTCACATGCAGGCGGAGCCCGTGTGAATAAAAGACTCCCAAATGTGTGGTCCCCACACCTTATTGTGAGTGTATGTAAAAAATTAGGTAAAAAAAATATGTACATGTAGCATTGTCCGGACATTATTCTATCACATATTATCATATAGATTGGAGTTCTAGCACCATTGATATTAGATATCATTATTCTATTTTTAAACACAAATAATTACTTTCAATACTTTGTATTTAATTAAGTTATTTAAAAGCTAATTATCAGGGGGAAAATGGAATATTTCATCTAAATTCTATCTTCAATTTGTCTGTGATGACCAAATGTGAAAGACATGACATTAACTACCTACATACGATAAAAGCATTTTAAATTTAAAGAAACTTAGCTATGATTAAGGATGTTTATTATTGACGCTTCAGTTTTTTAGTTGCCCCAATTTTTAATTTCACTAAAACTTTTTAAACATTTGCTTATTTTCATAGTTACCTCTTAATTTTTTTTCATTTCATTCTTATTATTAATCTTTTATTAATTTACATAGATTGTGCCTGATGATGGTTTGGCTTAAAAAGATTGTAGACGTTAATAAAAGATTTATTTGCCCATCAAACTTTTAAATTAGTAAAAATAACAAATACAAAAGTGTGATCATACTATTTGTTCTTCAGTTCAAAGCAAACTAACAAAATATTTGAATAAAAAATCATTATCAGGGTTAACGATAAGAATACAACCAAAAAAAAAAAGGTGGAAATATAAGTAAGATAATAAATAAAAATAAAAACTGCTACTACTTAAATTAAAATACAAATGAATCTATTTTACAAAGCCTCGTTTGGTGGATATTAAAATCAGATTTTTAGTGAATTTTGATAAAAGTTTGACGAAATATATAATTAAAAAGTTGTGGATCCCATAAAATAGGTAGTTAAAATTAGTTGTTGAATTTGATTGAAATTAAAATGTGAATAATAGTTATAAAATATATGAAATATATAAATAAGTAGCATGTTTAACTCAGGATTGATCTTCTAAGCCCCGATGACATAGCATTTTAATTATAAACAAATCTAATCATTTTACAGGATCCACCATTATCTCCCACCACATTAATTAGATGCCTGCCATCGGATACTTATTATAAGCTAAGTACCGATGTTTAGAAGATCAACCATGATGTTTAACTAACTTAAATTATAGTTTTTGTTTTTGTTTTGTCAAGCATGCAAGTTTTGCAAGTCTCTTTTCACATTCCAATTTCCATTCAATTGCCCAACATGTATTCACACTTGAATATTGATAGTTGACAGCACTAATCTCTGTCTGTCTCTCTTGTCGTTTCTCCCACACAAAAAGGGAATGGGTTACAATAATTCTCCTTAAATGTGAGAATTAAAGGCAGTCTCTACCCTAATCTCTCTCCTTTCTTGAAACAAGAAACCATTGCCCATTCCCAGAAATCTTAGGCCTTTGTTCTTTAATGCACTCTCAGATGTCAGGTCTTCTTGCATTCAATGAAAGATTAGCTTCCTTTTAATGCCCCCATGACTGTTTGATGAAATTGTGGCCTCTAACCATTCCTACACATGGTGAACTAAAAATTACAAAACCAACACTTGGCAGCAATACAAAAAAAGTGCATTAAATTTTTTAATATAAAATGCATGAACTAGTCTTATTGGGTGTCTATATAAGTGGTGGGGTGTGTTAGGTGACTTCGTACAGCTCTATACTTCTTGTGTATACTTCTTCTTGAGTTATTGTAGATTGGAAATAGGAGTAAAAATGAGTAGTTATCTTGGTGTAGGTGTGAGTCCTGGAAATGTTCCTGTTTATCATGGGAGCGATTTGAAGGTAATTGACAGGAGAGTGAGGCTTGCAGAATTGATTTTAAGGTGTTTGATATGTGGTCTAGCTATACTTTCTGCTGTTCTTATTGGGACTGACACTCAGGTTAAAGAGATTTTCTCTATTCAGAAGAAGGCTAGATTCACAGACATGAAAGCCTTTGTGTAAGATTTTCTCTCCTTTTTTATTGTGGTTGAACTTTCTGATAAAGAAAGTTTAATCTTGTTCTTGACTAATTACTTTGATTATGCAGTTTCTTGGTAATAGCCAATGGGTTAGCTGCTGCCTACTCACTGGTCCAACTTTTGAGGTGTGTTTTGAGTATGATTAGAGGAAGTGTGCTCTTCAACAAGCCCTTAGCTTGGGTCATTTTCTCTGGTGATCAGGTATGAACTGCTCTTAGGGCGTGTTTGGTACATAATATTAGATTTAACTGGACAATGATCACTATAATAGATAAGATTTTAACTTATTATATCTACTAACGTGCAGTCCACTCTACCAAACATCTAACTAATCAATTATGCATAAGTGGAATTATGTTAGAGAAAAACTTTTGATCCTTAGAACTCGTTTGACAGGACTTTTGCTTTTTGTGGAAAAGCTTTATGAAAAAGTTACCTTATACCAACTCCTCTAAAATTTCTTCTAGCCGGACAAATGCATGCAAAATCGTTTTCGATGGCATTGGCTATTGATCATTCTCTCGAGTTTAACTCTTTTAGTCGACGGTGCTCAAGTCGGTTCACTTGTGCAGATAATGGCCTACTTGACTCTGGCTGCAGTGGCCGCCGCTGCTCAGTCTGCTGTTTTCGGCAAATTTGGGCAGACAGAACTTCAATGGATGAAGATTTGCAACATGTACGAGAAATTCTGCAACCAAATCGGGGAGGGTATAGCCGGTGCACTAGTTGTAAGCATTGCTATGGTCGTCCTCTCTGCTATTTCCGCGTTTAGTCTGTTTCGTCTGTATGGAGACAACAAAGGAAAGAACAATGGAAGGTGGTAAATCAGGTCATGTACTACCAGTTCAATCAAGGTTTTCACTTTCCCTTTAGACATGGAAGTTGTGTAACTTGTTCCATGTATGTCAAAGATGATTGCCCTTTCGGGTGTATAATAAATGGAGTTTGTCCATGTGTTAGTAAATAACCTCTGATTAAAAGAGCAGTAATAATTTGATCAAAAGTAATAAATGTTCGAAATTACTCACTCCGTCCCAAAAAGATAGTCTTGTTTCCATTTTAAACATGTATTAAATTTTTCATTTCCACATATACCCTTATTTAATACATCTTGGTATAATAGACACTAACTATCTAGATAAGGGATAAAGGGTATAGATGGAAAAATATAGTAAAATTTAATACTCTAACTATACTAACTACCATTTCTTAATCTGTGTAAAAATAACCGTAGGACTATCTTTTTGGAACGGAGGGAGTAACATATTAAAGCAATGTATTCAAGTTGAATGAAATTGAAACAACAATTCATAGGTTTCAAGTTTTTCAAATTCTTAGTTAATTTTGTATTTAACACAAATAATGTTACAATAGTCATGAATTAATTTGAAAAATACAAAAAGGAAATTAGAAATATTGCTCGGATTGTATAAATAAAATAATGGAAAGAAATATTACAATAAACAGAGAAATAATAAAATTAGAAAAAAATGTTGTTGAGATAGTAGCTTTATTGAAAGGAACTGAGGCTTGTCTTGCACCGAATTTCCTTAAAACAGATTTACCCCCACTGTAGTGAAATATGACTAATGGCATCTGTCTCTCACAATACAATAGTTAAAAGTAACTGACTAACACCTCGTCACTACTTTAGACGAATTAAGAATGTTTACAATTCTATCACCAAGTTATAATAAAGAACTAAACTCTTAAAACAAAGAGAAGAGAGAAACTTAGAGTGAAAAAAAGAAAGGATCATACTAGAATAACATAATGTTTTACCAAATGGATTACATAATGGCCAAGTGGGCCGCCACTTGGCCATTATGTAAACCATTTGGTAGAATATTATGTACATTAAGACTAATTCAAAAAGAAAAAAGAAAAAAAAAATTCAAATTTTTTGTGAGAAGAACAAGGAGGAAAACACATCCTCATATAGTACTAGGATGAGGTAGGTTTAAATTATTTGGTTAATTTTGTATTTAACACAAATAATGTCACAAGAGCTATGAATGAATTTGTAACCACAAATTAATTATGAAATTGAGCAAATTAACTATAGAATTGACTAGACTTGAAACCTATGAATTGTTGTTAGTTACAATCTCATTCAACTTGCTTTAATATATTATTTTTCAAAAATCCCCCATATGAATGAAATTAACAACAATGATAGACGGACATGGTGATAGAATTCAACGGTCGAAACCTGCATAAGATAGGTAGGTGTTATCTTTTGAACCTTCCCTGTGTAAGTATGTTTACTTTACTAACTAATTATCTAAGAGTCGAGCCTCACACAATTTCCTTGGAAGCGGACCCATTTCTCTCTCACATAAGTTATTTCTTATTACAGGTAACTCACATTACTTCGCTCAATCTTAACACATAAGAATTATTCAAAGCCTATTGTTTAATATGCCAAACCACCGTCTCTCAATTTGCCATAAAGAATCAGTTACCGTTGATTTGCAGTAATACTCGATTTGAGCTCGGAAAGAAAAATTACAACGCTATGAAACCCAGGTAAATGAATATATGATTCTTCTAGATTAAAGAACTTTAGTGTAATTTAATGAATTTGGCCATATTCTTGAAATATCTACCTTCGATTTATTCATCCCATGATATATGACATCTTGCACATCACTCTCTATTTTTTTTTTTCAAAATATACCATTGGGTCCCCATTAGGAGTGCTACTTCGCTCGTCGGATCGAGCGCCCATGGCTCGGCCCGGGAAAAGCTCGAGCCGACTAGGGGGTCGAGCCTCATTTTGGAGCGTTGGCCTGAGCCCGTGTGGCTTGACGAGTCACACTGGGCTAGCTCGTATAATGGGTTATTTTCAGTTTGTGACAAGCCGGGCCTTTAAAACAAAAGTTTAAAAAATAAAATCAGGCAGTTACAAGCTGCCTTTGTAGGCAGCTAGCTGCCTGATACCGGCTCGGCTCGGACCTAAGCTTGGGTCGAGCTTAAATTTTTTGGCTGAGCAAAAGTTCGACTCGACTTGGACCAAAAAAGTCCGAACCATTTTTACTTGAGTTGAGCTCGAGCGAGCTGGCTCAACTCAACTCATTGACACCCATAGTCCCCATTAATCAACTGATGTTTGGCTATAACATTTTTCTAATCATATGAAAGTTGAACCCTATGTGCAAAAGTTAGAATGAATTTTTGAGTAGTAGTAAAAGTTGTTTATTCTCATATGTTAACATCGAGCCATTCATGCCACTTGTATGAGAAGTGCTAAAATATATCACGATTAATTGCTTTACACATTTCATTTTCATATCGTGTGTTATTCTATGTCTCTCAAAATAGTTCTTTTGGCTTGGGATAAAAACTAACCCAATCCAACGCATGCAGTACCCGACATATTAGTTTGAAGAATTATATACCTGTAACTATTTTTCACCCATTCCACTACCACAAATAAAAAAGCAAACTATTCAGCCATTGCCAGCTAATATTTAACCATTCCAATTACCACATCTTCATTTCTCTCTAGAATGTATGGTTAAACCTATTTACCAAGGCAGGCAATGCAGCATAATCCTAGAATGTATATGTATATAAAATTAAATTAGAAGATCCTCACAACCCCACCAACACAATGTAAGCCATTAGCAGGGATGGAGATGGTGGAACCCAACCCCAAATCAAACCAAACCATCGTACAAAATGTCTAAGTTGACGTGACCTCACTTGAACATGTTTAGTTCAAGTCGGGACGATTTCATTTGTAACAATCCGCACGATCAGCTCCGATCACCCCAAACTAGGGATGACAAAAAAGCTCGACAGCTCGCATGGCTCGGGCTCGGCTCGGGCTCAGCCCCATTTTGGGGCGTCGGCTCGAGTCCGGGCCAGCCCGTGGCCCGGGCGGGCAGGCCCCAATATTAAAATAATAATAATAATAATAGTAATAATAATTTATTAAAATTGGTTGCCTTTGCAGCTGCCTGCAAGGGTAACTAATATATTTTTTTATATATATTTTTAAAAAAAAAAGACAAAAAAATGCAAAAAATCGAGCTTTAGCGGGCCGAGCCTCTTTTTTTTTGCCGGGTCCAGCTCGGCTCGTTGACCTAGCTACCCCAGACCACAACTTATATAACCACAAACTACAATAGTCACCACAAAAGTGGTAAATTAAACCATCAGCCACCAAAAACCATTACAACCAAAGGCGGGCCTAAGGGGACAAAAAAATTCTACTGTGCTGAAACATAAAAAAAAACTTCATAATTTTTTTAACCTTATAAAATAAATGTGCTTGGGTGCAGGCTTGGACTAAAGCCCAAGTATGTCCCCTCCCTCTGCCACCATACACATGGGCGGACCCAGACCATTTGTCTTGTAGGGTTAAAAATGAAAATTAAAAAAAAAAACTGCCTAGGTGTTAGGTTAAAAAAAAAAAAAAATCGTGGGGTCATTTGACCCCACATGAGTCATGACCCCATGTGGATTCGCCCTTGGCCATACAATTATGATTCCATAACATCCATTTGGAAGAATACCATAAAAAAGGACGTTGCAGATCTAACTCCATAGGTCTATAGCAACCATTTTGGAGAAATCGAACTAAAAAAAAGATGAGTAGATGAGTAGATATGGGGGTTTCAATCGCCTCATATGTCATGGTGGTCTCTGGCGTGTGGGTCTAATCCTTTTCTTGCATGTTTCAAATTGAGAAAAGCTTCTCTTACAGTGCAATACACAGTCATTTACACAGTTTTTTAAATTTTGTGATGTGGCATTGACCCGGCCCAACAACAAAAAAAATGACCCGGCCCAAAACTTACCTCCCATTTCCCATTTCCCAGCTTGAGGAAGAGACCTAATTCCTAATCTCCAAATTAGAAACTCCACAAAATCTCCCTATTTTCCTTCCCGCCGTCGAGTTCCCCATCGATTCCAGCCACGGCAATGCCCGCCGGTGGTGTCGCTGTCCTCCGGCACCACTTTCCCTTATTTTTTGTTGAGCTACATTTTAGATTTTGCTTCGACATTCATCGCGCAAGATTGCAGTCGAGCTGGTAATGTTTCCCTTATTTTTTTTCTTGAGAAAATCAGCATATATTACTTATATATTCTGCTCTTTTGTAGCGAGAAAAATTGAGTGATTTGGCATATGTGCAAGAAAAAATAGTTAATTTTTGTTGGCAGTTGTAAAGAGAAAAAACAGAAAAAAAACTTGGGTTCTTTTTCCCTATGGCAGACTTGTTTGTTTTATGTATAATGAGAGAAAAGTGATGAGCTTTGTATTGAGATTAGACCCACCAAAATCCACAAACCTACAATAAGATCTGGCCATATTTTTTGTCCAAATATCTCAAAATCAACCCACGCCCACCCCTACACATGACCCCATGTAGATTCGCCCTTGGCCATACAATTATGATTCCATAACATCCATTTGGAAGAATACCATAAAAAAGGACGTTGTAGATCTAACTCCATAGGTCTATAGCAACCATTTTGGAGAAATCGAACTAAAAAAAAGATGAGTAGATGAGTAGATATGGGGGTTTCAATAGCCTCATACGTCATGGTGGTCTTTGGCGTGTGGGTCTAGTCCTTTTCTTGCATGTTTCAAATTGAGAAAAGCTTATCTTACAGTCCAATACACAGTCATTTACATAATTTTTTAAATTTGGTGATATGGCATTGACCCGGCCCAAAACTTACCTCCCATTTCCCAGCTTGAGAAAGAGACCTAATTCCTAATCCCCAAATTAGAAACTCCACAAAATCTCCCTCTTTTCCTTCCCGCCGTCGAGTTCCCCATCGATTCCAGCCACGGTAATGCCCGCCGGTGGTGTCGCCGTCCTCCAGCACCACTCTCCCTTATTTTTTGTTGAGCTACATTTT
>CAIGRF010036435.1:4368-14796 GCA_903798235.1 Fraxinus ornus | reverse complement strand
AAAAAAGCCACATATTTAACGCCATGAGTGCATTTTATTCTACAATACATCCATTAAATGACAGTAAGAGGAAGAAGCGGTCACCTAATGGTCCAAAATTTATGAAAACCACCAAAGGTTCAGTATTATACAAGTCAAGCTCGAATGAATCAGGAAATGATAGATTTGCCAAAAACTTTTACTTTGGGAAAAAAGGACATAGATCCAATTCATTGAGTGAGATTTGTGGGTGCGTGTGTGAGAGAATGAAATTCACATTTGCATACAATCAATAGTAAGAGGTAAGGTTAGTACAGATAACTAAACTTGGTTACATTATTTTAAACTTGAAGACCATTTTATGGCCATGTCATCTCAGGAAAATAAATTATTTAGTTCGTCTCCAACACTCAAAGACTACAAAACCACAACAATAAGCATCAAAGCAGAAGCACACTCCACCACGTTTATTTGCCTAAATAAATTTGGAAGTCATCATAGAAAACATTTTATAGAACAGACATGTTTAAAGGGAATTCAACCCGACCAATGCCCAACTTCACCTGTATCTCAATTAATAAATAATCAAATAATCAATTTGGAAAAATCACCAATGATCGACAAATTTTAAGACGTGAGCAATACACTTCAAGCATTCTGAGTGTTTTAATCGATATTTTTATTACCACTTCGCTACTGGGCAGTAAGAAAAATGACAATTTTAAAATCAAACCAGGTCTTGAAGCTTTAAGGAATTATCATCTAAAGATAACCTGAGATGATGTTGCCACAAATGCAGGTCCATGGCTGGAGTTTACTGAGCCATCAGCTTCAGAAGTCGTGATTTGCGGTGTAACAGGCACGAGAGCTAATGAGTCAAATAAATCCTTTTCCGCGCCACCTGATATAGTTGGAGCAGCAACATTTGACGTAGTTGGTGCAGCTGTTAATGGAGGTAAAGGGAAAAGAAGATGAAAAAGGAAACAGAAAACACTATTATAACAATCTTGTATTAAGTTGATAATTCTAAAAGCAAAAAAAATATGATCAAGCCAACATTGGGCAGTAAACAAGCACTCATATGGTGTCGAATGAGAATATGGAAGTAAACTATTTATCAGTAGAGGTGGGCATTGAGCTTGAATAATCTTTTGGTCCCAACTATATAAGAAAAGGGGGTTAAAAAATCTCGAGTTCTGTTTATTTCAAATTAAACAAATCTTCAGATGGAAAAAAAATGGACATGAAGCATTCTGCCATATACACCAGATAGAATATTGAAAGTAAATCACTGGAGTAAGATGCCAGATATTTTGTGTCAAACACAGACATGGTAACTACCATAATTCCTTATATTCCACATACCAGTTTGGCCTTATTCTGACATATTTTTGAAGGATTTAATGTGAAGTCTGAGAGAGAGAGGGGTTTTCATTGTCTACGTTCTGATAGAAATTAGCACATGGATATGCATGTAATTCATTAATAGTGTTTGATGCACATCGTGGGGGAAAAAATGCATTTTTTCAAGTGGTTTGATGGAAAATATGTGATTAAAAAATAAAGAATTTTTTTGGATTTGCGTGTAATATTATTTTATTGATGAATGTGTGGTTGAAAATGAGTAGAGGAAGAGTGCACTTTTTCAAGAATGTGGATCAAACAGGGGCTAAGTCTCCTGTTTCTATGATGATATCACTTACAAGAGGGACATTCATGTCAAATAATTTCAATGGGCTATTGGTAATAGAATATATCTTGCAAAAGAAGGAACTATGCGACACGATCAGATGTATTCATGAATCAAATATTCTCCAAACAAACCACCCCAGTAATGGGAAGCACCAAAGATATACATTTTGCAGTAACGTTTCTCCAACTTTGATAGGCATCTTGGAAAAACCAATTCAAAATATGAGGTAAAAGTGAACAAGGGTCAACCACAACCCATATATGCCCAGACAAGTCTTCATAGCAATGGATACCAGAAATGAAGAAATTCACATGGGGATAATAGTTGTTTGTTTGCATCTATAGTCAACAAAGTGGTGTATGTTGGCTTCCCATCGCTTTGACCTTTATCGAGGAACAAAGGACATTGGAAAACAGTTGGACAACATTCAAAACATCATAATAAACAATAGTAAACACACAAACAACTCTCAGCTTACCTAGATCAGTAAAACTTAAAGTTGGCCAGCAACACTCAATGTTGACCAGCAATTATGCAAGCACCAAAAGATTCTAAAGAGAATATATTAGCTTAAACAGTTTGAGGAACAAAGGACATTGGAAAACAGTTGGACAACATTCAAAACATCGTGATAAACAATAGTAAACACATAAACAACTCTCAGCTTACCTAGATCAGTAAAACTTAAAGTTGACCAGCAACACTTAATGTTGACCAGCAATTATGCAAGCACCAAAAGATTCTAAAGAGAATATATTAACTTAAACAGTATAACCTTGTTTAGATCCTGCGTTTCAAATATTTTACCTTTTATATGGCCAGGTACAAGCAAATATTTAAATAAAATATAAGATCCCCATAAAAAAAAAATACTAGCAACTACAATGAAGTCACCAAAAAATATCAAAGAATCAATGAGAATCTATAAAATCCTGGTTGATAATCCTTTACCTGAACCACGTGGATCAAACTCATCAAAGCCATCAACTTTTTTATTATTTGGAGCTGGAGCTGGAGCTGGAGCTGGAGCTGGTGATGAAGCTGCTGCATTACTTGGACTAGCACTTGAGGGAGGAGGGGATGCTTTAGGCGCAGATGCTTGGGAAGGTTCTCCGTCCCTTTTGACAATAGGAAGTTAGGACAAATCAAGAATAATTCATGCACAAGCTAGGCAATGGTCAATAGCACAAACTTGTTACCTTTCACTATAAGTGGGACTGCGTGCACCATTAACAGCCTCCTCATAACTAGGAGGAGCATTAAGGTTTTGTTCAGAATATTTACGATCAAACGGCCTGGTCATAGTACTAAACCCAAAATAAAATTTCCGTTCATGAAAAAGTCAGTTTATATATATATATGGAAAAGCATAATCAGAAATAATTTGTAAAAGTTCCACAATATTTACCTTCCATCTAGAGAATGATCATCAATTTTGGCACCACTTCCTCTGCAATTGGAAATGGTAAGATTTAATAACACAACTCATATCAAAACAATTTTTTTGCTTGAGATAGGTAAGAAAAAAACTAATAAAACACGAACGCATATGGATACTAGGAAAAACAAATGAATGCAAAACCACCCAGCTTGGGAAATTTCAGATTACCTAATACAACAAAAAGTAGTATGGGTAGAATCATGTTCTGCCAAAATTGATAAAAGTTGCCAGCAAAAATGTGAGCTTTTGTATGCTAGTATTTTTGACACTTCATAAGCAAAATCTTTCATGCATATAATTGTCGTCTAGAATTTTCTCTTACCACAAATGTCAATAGAACCAGAATGCACTTTCTGAGAGAAAAGGAGGTATAAAATTCACTATAAAATTAGATTTCACTTAAGAATATGGAAAATAGGCAAACCTTGAAGAATATTGGCTATCGTCTTCATAAGCACGGTCTCTATCTCGCTCAGCACTTCTACTTCTTAACCCATATTGATTATTATCAATGCTTCGACTTCTTCCTCGGTATTCATCATCCCTATAGCCACCTCGGCCAGAACGCTCCTCATATTCTCTGTTGTATCTGTCCCCATCACGGCCGTATGAATCGCCATACCTACCATACCTATCGTCATCTCTTTGGCCCCATTCTCTCTCTCTCCCATAACCATTACGGTCATCATCTCTGCTTCCATAACGATCCTCATCATATCTGTCACCATATCCTCCTCCACTTGAATAGGAACCAGGCCGATACATATTACCCATCGATGTGTTGCGATACCTATTAAGGTATTTATATGGAGTCAAGAAATCCATTTAGTTAAACAACAAGCAAGAACAAAGAATATCTACGGTTTGTTTAATCGCGCCAAGCATGCTAAACTTGAAGCCAAAGGAAACAAAAAATGGTTAAAGATGTATTCAGGGACCACACAATTAATTAGAAGGTAAACTACAGCAGAGTATAGTTTCGAAACACATCTGGCCCAACTTCTCCCGAAAAACCCCCATAATTTTGTAAGAATTTTCCAGACAGCATCAGATGGCATTCGTGTTTATTCCCCAAAATACATGGAGTTGCATCTAATAAATCCTCACCCCTCGATGTATAAATTAGTCATGGAAGATTTCCCATCCGTTGAAGACAATTTATATGGTATGCACGTTGCTCTTTCTAAAAGCCTAAGGGCATGTTCTCTTTACCATTTTCAAGTCGTTTTCTGTTTTCCATTTTTCAAAACAGTGAAAACGCGTTCTCTTTTCCATTTTCGAAAATGTGTTTTTGAAAATAAGTTGAAAATTTACAAAGAAAACCAAAAACGACAAATTAGCATTTTCGAAAATAAGTTGAAAATTTACAAAGAAAACATAAAACGATTTGTCGTTTTGGATGTTTTCAGTTATAATCAAGACAAAATTTTTAAAACGCGTTTTGAGTGTTTTCAAAATATCAAAAAGAACACATTTTCAACAATTTCAAAATGGGCACTCAAAATACAACTCAAAATGAATTCAAAACTCAAAATAAAAAACTGAAACACAAAGTAAACAGACCATAAGCTTTTAGATCAAGCAGTTTAACATATTATTGGAGCTATTTTGTTTGAGGTCTCACCGAGACCTATTTATTGAAACTATGCATGTGATAAGCCTATGACGGGAAAATGAACCCTACCTACACAAAATATGCAATTTAAATGACACTCACTCCATCCCATTTATATAGACTTTGTTTTGTTTTTCACACGGATTAACAAATATTATTTAATGTTATTGAAAAAGCAATTTTTGCCAAAAAATTTCCTCGTTTACCTTCATTTAATTATCAATAACTAGTAGTAAATTATTATTGAAAGTAGTAAAGAAATAAGGGTATATGAGTAAATGAACAAAACAAAAAATTCTTAATAAATAAAAAAGACTATATAATTGTGACAAAAAAATAAGAAAAGTGAGCCTATATAAATGGGACGGAGGGAGTATAAGCAAGGCCCTCTCTAAGACTTTAAACTTCTAGATCAAGTGGTTCAACACCATCTTTAAGATGCAACTCTGAAAAGTAAAGCAACTATTTTGCACCAGGAAAGAAATTACAAGAAAACTAGGGAGCAAATATCCTCAAATGCTTAAATAGACAAAATAAAACTTGAACTCACAATTCAACGCACCTAAAATGAAATGACAGATGCACCAAAAGAATGTACAGTATTTCTAAAGCAGCATTAAAAAAATTCATCTTTGAACATCATTCAACAACAAAGAATTGGACATGTAAGTTCCAAAAAAGATGCATAATAATGTATCCAAATTGACTAAATGATGAAGTTATAAGTGAGACAAGAATAAACTACACAAATACACAACAGAATATTAATGTTATCGTTCCTGCCCTTCATGATATGTAATTTCAACTAAGTTCAAAAGAAGATATTATTGAGTTAGCTGGTATAATAACAGCTAAAAGAAATAAAGAAAATAATAACCTCAAAATTTCAAGCTTTCAGATATCAGTAAGTCAAATAAACCATCATGCATGGAAAAATCACTGATAAACTTCAAATGATTGATATGAGGATCCGAAAAGTGGAAAGCATTGGTGACAAACTGATACTTCTAATTCTGTAACAACATCAGACATATAGCAATGTGCATAATCAGACAAAAAATGCAAGGCACGCTTACTTGTCCTTGTTAGCAGCAGCCTTCTGACGAACTTCTTGTATTCTTTCCTTGTCATTTACAAGAACCACAAGACTCTGAGATTTCTTTCTGACATTGTTTCCCTGATCCCTCCCACTGGAATCAATATATTGAAAATCGGACAATGTCTATCACAAGAAAAGAAATTGTAAATGCTACCACAGCCCACCAAAAAGTTTCAGATCAATCTAGCACTTCACAGAATGTCATTAGCATGTACTTTATAAGAAAAGTAGAGCCATAGAGGTAAAATTTAAACTAACCGATATTTGGTATGCATGTTCCCGGATCTCATCTATGACACGTTCTGAACCATGAGCTACCAAATAATCCAAAACAGTCAAAGCCTGGAAATGGACGGGAGAATATTCATATGACAAGAAAACAGCAACATGAAGGCCACAGTCAACATAGGAGAGGAGGGGTAAAAATTAACAAAAAAATTGAATCCCTTAAGGAGAGGAGGATGTTTTCACAATAATACAGAAAAAATAACAATACAATTTCCTCCAATTTGCACATGTATGAAAAATCTAAAGGATGTTGAATTAAACAAGATTTTGCAATAAGAAAACAAACAAATTGCTCCAGGATATAAAATAACGAGGTAGAAATACCAACCTTGTAAACATGACGCCAATTTTTTCCAGTATCATTGATACGCTTCCAGATTACAGACATTATCATCTGATACTCATGACTGTTGGAAATTGAAAATAAGCACTTTCTAAATGGAAGCAGACAGATTAAAAATAACATTTTCAAAGATTTCAAGCTTACGAGTTTCTTGTTGCCTGTGCAATATCAGCAAGAAGTGATCCGTGAGGACCCCAAGGCTCATTGCTAGTTGCATCAAGAACCTAAAACAGAAAACAAGTACTACTTAGAAACTGTTTAAGAAAGCCAAAGAAAAGGAACCATTCTTAAGCGCCTGCACTTGAGATTCTCTTTTACCGACCAAACATTCAACTTGCTCAGAGGTACCAAATGCATAAGAGAGTAAAGGAAAAGAAAATCACCTTCTGTTCTATTGAAGGGACTTTAAGAACTTTCTTATTCACCTCTCTCTTACTGCAAGAAGACAGTGAAGACAGATGAGGTTTGCTCGGTATCAACTCCAATAACAAAATTTAGAACCATTCAAACAAAAAAAAAAAACTGTAATAATTTGGACAAAAATGACAATGAATCCCAGACAATTGTTCAAACAACTAATCAGTGTTTTCATATGCTTTCTGGTTTCCGCTGGCATAGACCTTTCACAAGGTTTTAGCAGCATAGTACAATGTCAAAAGCTAACATGTCCCATGAACTACAATGATGTCGCGTTTATACAAAAATAACTGAAAAGCTCGAAAACAGATCTTTCTGAATACAATTAAACTTACATGTCGCGAACAGTTTGATCAAAAGCCTTCTTCATTTCAATATCTTCTTATGAGTCCGAATCAATTATTCCTTAATGAATTATTCTGCACTGCCAAAAGGTAAATAAATAAGCCAACAATCATACAACTGTGCAACTGTAATTTCTTTTTTGTGGCGAGAATCGAATTGCAACTAAAGGCCTTCCAGTGAATTAACACGAATCAATTCAACGAGAAAATGAAATTCAAGCAGGAAACTACCATAATAACAAAAGAACAGATAATTTAACAATAACGAAAAAGAAAATTGAAACATCATATATAAAGATAACAGAAATTAGATCTGGAAAGGTCAAATGCGAGCATACAAAAAAATCAGAAAAAAAAAATAAAGATAATCAAACTCAAAACATACGAAAATTGAAGGCAGGCTGCTTCAAATGTATCAGATCTGCGAGAGAAATTAGTATAGAATTATCTAGAGGGAGAATGAGGATCGAAGAAAGCGAAAGAGGAGAAGAAAAAGGGCGAAATGAGGTGCCAAAGAAAGAAAATTCGTATAGATGAAAAGGGACAGCTGTGACTCGCTGTTGAAATGAATAAATAATAATTTGCAAATATGGGGAGACAGCGCCCACCTTACGCGGTATTTATTCTTTATGACTAACGTTGTTGGGAACATTATCGATAATTTTTTTACGTGACATATATTTGATAATTTGTAATTTGGTGCATAAATAATTAAAAAAAATTATTATATTAATGCATCAGATCGCAAATCGTCACATATATCTTTAGACATTGTTCTAAAAACATAAATGAAAAATATACTTACTATTCTATATGGTTCATATTTGGTATATGATGGAATGCGAACGAACCTTTTCAAATAAGGAATATTTTTCAAGTAGAATTTTAGTTTATGATTAGTTATTTTACAATCGTGAATCTAATTATGCGCTTTTTAGGACATCGGGAAAGGTCCTTTGAGACCCCTACGTAAGAAATTTAGTAATGATTATCATTTGAACCCTACTACAAAACATTGTTTTACCAAGAATTTTCACGTGAATGCTTAAAATAGTCTCTATTTTCTGTCTTGAAATTTTAGACGAGCGACTAAGTTTAAAAGGGTGTGCTGATTTGCCACAGGTTAATCTCAATATTCAAATTCGATTTTTGGAAGCTCTCTTAGCTCGAGTAGCTCCACCGAACCGAAGGGGAGGTATTTGTTGTGCTTGTTAACTGTGGATCAAGACCTATACCTACAAATTCTACCCTTGTTAGCCATAATTGTATGACATCCATTCATACTCATATTTTTAAAATGTTCCATTTATCTAGTTAGATTCACTTTTTCGAAGAAATAAAAATAATTTATGTGAAAAATTACGAGACATAAAGTTAAATATATTTAATTTAGTATTGATGTTTTATGAGAAAAGGAATTCACTATTCACTAAATTATGGGTCCGTTCGGTAGTGTTAAAAATCGGATTAAGATTAAAAAATTAGCCGTTATTGTTGACTTTTATTAGACGAGTGAGACCCAATAACGGTTATATTTTCAATTTTAATTGGATTTTAATCCCTACCGAACGGATAACTGTTGACCAACCTTGGCCTATTACATGAAACTCTCATTGAATTAAAAGTTAAGAAGCTATCGTCTTTTTTTTTTTTTAATATAGAAGAAAAAGAAATTACCTCACACCACAAATCTACCAAATTAAGACCATCAAAAATAAAATCTACCAAATAAAGATGATTTTTTTTCATGAAAATGCACAAAAAATATATTAAAAAAAATGTTATTCTTCAGTAAAAAGGGATAAATTTGAACAGCCACCATTATTGGATGCAAAACACAGTAAAGGTCTTCAGCCACAATTAGTCGATCGAGTTCATCGCAAGTAAAGCTACTCCCGAATATGGAACCGAATCGAACCGAACCAGAAACAACATAAAAGATACAATAGTATTTGAATTCGTTATATACATCAATTTGAACCCCATCCCCCACCTCCAGGAGTTAAAATCTGAAGTATTTCCTCAGCCTGCACCTCGACAGTGTTTTTTCCTCCAAGATATATCTTATGTTTATCATTTGTAATAAAGTAATTAGCACCTCGAGCACTATCTTTTCCTCTCTTCAGTCCCCTCGGGGCATGTACACGCCTCTGAAAGGATACTAACAACCACAGGGCGTTTGAATTGTATCTCTCGAATGAGTCCTTCACCACCTTTGTGATAACCAACACCTCTACTATTCTCCCTCAATCCGAATTTATGCAATAGAACTGGATATCTCTGCTCAAAAATCTCGGGATCAGTCATACGAGTATTGGTCATGTGGCATTGGACTCCACTGGTACCGTCCCAGTTAGGGCCGGCCCCACTTCCACCACCAATTGTCTCACAGTAGCCAAATGTATTATCCCCAAACGTTAAATTATTCATGCAACCCCGTGAACAAGTACAAGCCTGAAATGCTGTAAGAATAACATCGGTTATTCTCTGAGAAGTGAGAACGTTACCTCCCACGACAGCATCCGGATCACTTGGAGAGAGAAAAGAACCAGGAGGAATATATATATATTTACGGGAGCCAAACTTCCTTGATTAAGGGGAATATTGACATCAACAGAACAACGCAGGCAGGAAATGACTGCTACGATGTCACTGCCCCTGGTGCATTCTGATTCCCATAAACTTATGGGATCGTCCCAGAATAATCAAAAGATGTTTCTCCTCTCTTAGGATCGATCGTAAGTTTCAAGTGTATAACAGACCCATCATCCATGAAATTGTTGGGAAATTTACACCAATTCCCTTTATTTCAATTAACCCGCAGCACCTTTGTTGTTCAGAAGATTATTGACAAACAAGAAAAATAAATAATATAACGCACAAATTTAAACGGACCGTCAAAGCTTTTCACTATATGAAAATTGTTACAACCATATAGAATTTATCACTCACCAACCTATTCCCAAAGTAAACAAAAGAAAAATAATAGCAATCTGCCCGCCTGTGCTTGTATATATATTCCAGCAAAATAGTACCAACAAAGAGGAAAGAAACATTGTCTGCCAACTTGTATGTATATATATTAATTTATAGCCTCCAATGTTGACTCCAAGAAATTATCACCTCTTCTCAACTCTTTTCTTTTGCTTCTATATGTCCAGCACCAAGAGCCGCTTCTTTTTCTTTTGTTTTCACCCAGGTCACGCAAA
>CAIGRF010036398.1:0-10563 GCA_903798235.1 Fraxinus ornus | reverse complement strand
AATGGAACTCGAATTACAATTATTTCTTTATTTTGTCCTTTTCTTTCTTTATTATTATTATTATTATTATTATTATTATTATTATTATTATTTTGTTTATTTAAAGATCTCATTTTACACGGCTCTAATGGAGGAAATAGACAGTAAGTCGTAAGGATGTCTCGTGCAAGGTTTGATTCATATGAGGATTCAAATTTCAAAATTAAAAAGGTGGACAATTTGAGCAAAACAGAAAAATCATCGGGACGTTTTGTGCCAATTATCCAAAATAAATAAACACAAAAGGCAGCACATGACTTGCACGTGCAGTCTATTTTCTTTTTCTTATAGGTTTTAGCTCATTTTAAATAAAATATCAAAATAAATTGTTCAAGGAATTACCTACAAAAAGGATCTCGTGCACAATATTCCACACTTCAACAAAAACAAAATAATATTTTTTCAATTTTAGAATGCCCTATCTGCCTAATTTCACAGAGTGAATCAGTCTAAATGAAAACATTTGTAGGTTCGACAACATATAATGATACATTTCCTATTTAATTGGACCTATGAGTTAGTGTCATCTAGACTAGTATTAACATCAATAGTGCTACATAGCATTATTTTTCTTTTACAAAGGTTGGAACGTAAAACCCAATAAAATTAAAATGCAGACCTAAGTGCTACATTTTGCAAAGACTCGGAGGCCCAACTATAATTTTCCCTTAAAAAAAAATGCCCCAAACAAACCAATTGCAATTTAATTATTTATATTCCAAATCAATGTGTATCTGCACATTAGTATCAATCAGTTAAAAAAAAATATACAGGAATATGTCAGCAGCATCAGGAGCCAGTATAATATCTACCGGAAATTCCGTATTCTATGTTGTTACAGCATAAAAACGCTTTTACCTTGAAGAGCATAGCTTTCTGCTTTTGAAAATGCTAATATCTCCTCTGGTGATTCATTCCAGTCAAGTTTTACATGGCAGTGCTCAGACTCTACAAGCTAAAGAATTTCATACCTTGGTTCTTTGGTGAATTTCAAACTTATCCGCCGATTTTGAAGTCTGAAATGGAAGCTGTTTGGCGAGCTTCAACTGCGGATGCAGATTCTTTCCGGTCCAACCCAAAAAAGGAGCAATTTTGGAATGCGTCCAGACTGTTAGCTAGGAATCGGTTCAAACCACCAATGCTATTACTAAGAATTAGATCATCAGTATGCAATCTACAGGAGGGTATATCCAAATCTAGCGGTCCTAACGAGTCAGGCTGCAATATGGAAAAGATAAAATAAGAACATATGTCCCAATATCTTCACAGAAACACTTAACATGCATGTCTTAGCATAGTTATTGTGTATCGCACGGCAATTGCACAAGTGAAGAAAATAAGATATGCCGAAAGTTATGAAAAGTAAGCTTGCTCCTCAGCAGCGAGAGGCTTCTCATTGTATCAATAATTTTGCAGCAATTGAGAAATATAACCTGAAATGAAAAGATAAAATGGTATTTCAAGGAAAAGATTACCCAATATATGTCAGTTAGTCCACTAAAATCCTCTGCAGAATTCTCTAAGGTCTCCACTGTGTCTCCATATGTAGGATCATCATTACTTGATTTCTTGTCTTCAACCAACTCCTAAAAGAAATTAGAAACAATAGTGTTACCAATAACTTCGAGACAGAGCTATTATTTCTAGTAATCTTTGAGATATATCTCATAGTTATCAGACCTCAACTGCTTCATGGGATATTGAAGAACTTGTTCTAATAATTTGTTTACAGGTCTCTAAAGAAGCATTCCTGGTCTCATTGTGACCTATTTCACAGGAAACACCACTTTTTTGAAAAGCAAAGGCATCACGCGTTTCTTCAGCATCCCAAATGGAAGTTGAATGAGGTGCAAGACCCGACTGTGAACCGACTTTGTTTTGATGTTTGTATATGTGAGCAGCAATTGCAGCATCGAACGAGTCACAACTGAATGGGATCTGCTGCAGAGAGCTAGAGCCAACAGGCAATGGTGACTCAGTGCAGTTAGCATCCACATTGAGCATCGAGTCAGAAAGTAGCTCCCCAACACTTACACAGGTAAGACTATCAGCCCACTCGCCAGATGAAAGTACCAAATCCTTCTGCGTGCTCCGATCATCCTAGATGCAAAGCAAAGGGATAATTTAGAATGACAGGCGGAATAAAAAGGTCATGGGCACTATTTTTCAATTGGATGCATAGTCTGATTAATGCAAGGAAAGTTCATCAACGTCAATTTTGTACTCTACAGGCTAGTAAACAACAATCTTGGTGTTAGTTTTTCCCCAAGTATGTGAAACCATTTTTTATCTATTTATGTACTTTGTAGGGATTACAAAGATTGAAAGTCTTTACTCAAATAACAAGCAGGCAGATACAAATCATGCTACAAATTTCTGATAGAGATTAGTTGAGACAAGGCTTTCAGGAATTGTTTTAGACATACGTACAAACGAAAACAGATGCATCTCTGGGTGTGTACAGTGATAGAGTAGTGCAAAAGTTGTCACTTCAGACCATATATTATGGTGGTAAATTTAAATCTAGGCCTTGAATTAACGTCTAAAAGTTCTTGAGATTTTCAAAATCAAATGCATGGGTTCGTGTAAATAGGGTTTTTTTAAATGATGTTTTCACTAATATGGAAATGGGAAAATATATACAAGGAACCAAAATTCAATTTTTCTTCCAGTCTTCTCTGCCTGCAGGGGCAGTGGCAAACAGAGTAACATTCTATATATTTATGATCATGTAAACATGCCTGATGAGAAATATAATATTAAACTATCAAAAAGATTTGATATTATCTCAAACAGTATCAGCTTAAAGCCCGTTTGGTACCGATTAAAATTCAATTAAAATTAAATATGGTCGTTATTGGGTCCCACTCGTCTAATAAAAGTCAACAATAACGGCTAATTTTTCAATTTTTAATCTTTACCAAACGGGCTCTTAATATGCACCTAAAAATTCAACAATTACATGAATTCAGTCTTGCATACTTAAATCTACTGTTTAATGCAATAAAGCAACGATAGTTGGAAAAAAAAAAATACCATGTTTTCAACTTGTCTTCTATCAGCTCGAGCTCCGGTCTCCCTTCTTACTAATGAAACAGCTGGAGTACTCTCCATGTACCTTGAACCATTGACGTCGGAATCCATTCTACAACACTCAATGATCTCATCCTCTGAAACTAAGGTTGAAGAGGGAGTTGTAAAAGTCGTATTATCTGCAGAGGCTAACGGTTCTTGACAAGTACCACTTAAGTTCCCAGATTTGTGATAAGTTGGACTTGATGTCGGCACAGACTCAATGTCATGCTCTTTCATTATATTGATGTTCATATTTTTCTCAATAACATCAGCATATGACTTCAATGCTGGAGGTGTAGCAGATTCAAGCTCAGCTTTTGAAAACCAACCATATCTTTAACAAGAAATAGAACCCGTTATGTTAGGTTTATTGTATAACATCGTTCTTCAGAAAGAAGGGAGAAAACAAGAGAATAGAACCTGAGGCGGAAAACTGGAGGGCTTCCGACTGTTGCGTATACATCTGCTGCACAAAGCAGAGAGTCCTTATTCCACTTCTGACACCCCACCAGGTTATCACAGTGTACCCAGTAAGGAAAAAGCATTAAATCTCCAGATAATAAGTTTGAATTTCCCCATTTGCGGTTGAGGTGATCTAATACCGATGATATCTTCTTTCTTGTACCCAAAGTGAGCTCTAGATGGGGATTATGATTGTCCTGCAATAACAAATAAAAATATGAATTTCCTTCATTATTATAAAATTAAACACTAAATAGCTTCTAAATATCGCAACAGAAGCAAAAAAAAACCCAGGCTCAACGTACCGCTTCCAAGAATTTCCTAGTGCAGTCATCAATTGGGAACAGCTGGAGCTTAAGTTTCATAGAGTTTTGTGCATTGTATTTGTTGAAATGACTTCGTGATGGCATTGGCAAAGAGAGCTCCACTTCTCCAACACATTGAGAAAAACCACAAGCTGAGCAGTTGACAAGTAGTGCATCATGAGTGAACTAATTTTCCAAAAATTTTAGAAAACAAATCTTAACCATTCACCTGGTGTTTCATGGACACGTTCCACCTCTTTCTCGGTGATTGTCCGCTCCAGATGTTCAGCAGCATCAGCCACCAATGAAACCCCAGCAATCGCTGCTTTCTCCCATCTTTTGTATGCAGCTGTAGAAGAGCCTGTCATATATTCAGCAACAGCCAGAGAAACATTATTCAGATCAATGAAAAATAAAAAGGAAAATAAAAAAATCAAGGTGTTAAGCTCATGCTAGAAACTTCAGTCATCCAGTGAACAAAAGCAGAGTCCAGCTCAGTAACAGGACTATGCACGTTAATCAGAGAAACTGAAAGGTCCAATTACAAACACCATAGATTGGTCTGCACAGTAAATTTAAATTAGCAGCATGCATCTTATGAGGGAGTTATCATCATAAGCAAACATAAAATCCAGCTGTGAAAACATGCAAGAGTTTCATGCTCTGTTGCACCGACACTTCAATTAGAGTAACATGTCCGTGTCAATACCGACATGTGCCGATACGGACATTCCTCAGACACTCTTACCATAATTATTTTCCATTTTTTATTAGAAATATTATACATTTTTAACTTAAAATTATTAGTAAATAATAAATATGTAATAAAATACAGCTGTGAAAACATGCAAGAGTTTCATGCTCTGTTGCACGGACACTTCAATTAGAATAACTTGTCAGTGCCAATACCGACACTCTTTGGACACCCTACCATAATCATTTTTCTTTTTTTATTAGAAGTATTATACATTTTTAACTCAAAATTATTAGTAAATAATAAATAAGTACTCATATTTTTTATATTAGAAATATTAAAACTCAAAGTTATTAGCAAGTAACAAATACATACTCATCTTTAAAAGATTTCAACAAGAAAAATTAATAACAAGTATAAAACTAAATTTATACTATATAAGTAAAGAATTTAAAAAAAATTAATAATCGTGTCAACAACGTTTCGTGTTAGTAATTTTTTGAAAACTCGCGTGTCAGACACATGAATTCGTGTCGGTGCATCATAGGTTTCATCATCATGCAAACAAACACTAGAAATGACAAATGATTATCCATGGTCTATTTTATTTTAAATCACAAAGAATAGAGTGTTTGAGGATTCAATTAGAGACTCGCTCCATTAGACTATAGAACAAAAGGAAGAGTAAGAGTTCTGACAGATGACTATAAAATATAGGCTGTGAATACCAACTATAGAATCACCAAAAATGTGCGCAAATGTCCCAAAATAGCAATTTTTCATGTTTGCAAATGGGGCTTGCAAAGTTCAGAATAAAGAATGCCTTAGAATAGTCCAAATATGAGAACGGCCAAATTAAAAAAAAAAAAAATCAATACCGTCACGTTTGCAAATGGGCCTTAATAATATTCAATATAAAGAAAGCCTTAGAATAGTTCTAAATAAGAAGACATCATAGCATATTAAGAAAATCCCAAAATTGAAAAATAATTAATCAGAAAGCATAAAGAATAACAAAAACAATTACAAAACAGCAACAACAATACTAATTGCATTGAGGTATTCAATATTTGACTCGAATATCACCTGTTTTCCGACGATGTTTTGCTGTTTTCAGATAAGATGAATCTACTTTGCAGTTAGTACGATTAGTTCCTATATTATTTACATTGCGCTTTCCTGAAGATCCTTTGCCTGCTCCAACTTTTTGAATGATTTGGCTGTCAACAAGAACCATTTTCACTGCACGGCTATCATGGCTCGATGGTCTGCCCGGATTTGAGACAGTAATTGGAGGCATAGGGCAGTTATTTTCTCCAGGAGATAGCCGTTTCCTTATATTTTTTTTGCGGTCTTTCAAGAGTTGGTTCTCCTTCATGGAAAAATAATAGTGAGATGCCAGTGCAATCATGTCGACATAACTTATCGTCAAAGTGAGAATGGGATAGTGTTAAACTAACCAGAGCCTCTACAAATATCTTAAATCTTCGAGGTTTCAAGTGAAGCTTTGAGGCTTTACAGCTGTACTTTTCCAATAAAGACCACCTAGAACCGATGTACAGCAGATAAAACCAAAAAAAAATATCAAGTGAGAAGAAATATTCGTAACCACTAGGTTAAATAAGCTGACTCCCCGTTCCACCCCTTCCCCCAAGCCCACTTCACCAAAAGAAGAGGGAAAACATATCAATAAATAAAAAATATAAGATAATAATAACAAAATCCCATTAGCTCACATAGACAAGTATTAAGGGAAGGCAATAGAGACTCTGCATAATCCTTGGCCACTAAACTTTGTGAATTCATTAAACTCCATTATATTACATCAAAACTAAAATGTAAGATGCATTCGTCATGTACAATACATGATGTTCCCAACAAATGAAGAAAACAAATTTCCTTCAATAGAGTAAATCCATTTCCACTCAACTACTAATATTGTTTAGGTTTCTAGATAGAGACAATATCAAAGACGTCCCTCGAGCTTTATGACAACGTCAGAAACACCCCCATCAACCTCTCACACACGGAAAACAACACTAACCTCTCCTATTTCTAGTTTGAAGTACCTCGACCAATTTTTGAGCAATATATATATACCTAAGATGCCCTTATTAACTAAGGATAAAATTTTCTACAATTAGTTGTAGTTAATTTGCTCAAAGTAAACTGCAACCATATGAATTGACGTAGAACTCGATTGGCATATGTGAGATTTTAATCATAAATTTACTAATTTTGTTTATAAGTCAGATTTATTTTCCGAATATATACATATATATATATAGTATCTAATTTAGCAAAATAGTTATTTATAAGTCCAATAAATATCAAAATACCAAAAGGAATATTTTAATATTCTTCTATAATATTATAATGATTGATATATTAGACAAATTAAACACTCTATTATGTAACATAGTCATCATTTAAAAATAAATTTTGAGGGTATATAACGTTTCAATGAACTAAAGTCTACTATTTTTTATCTAAAGTTTACTTGAACTGTAAAAGGCAAATGTTTATATTTAACATCTTTTTTTTTTTAGTTTATGAATTATAAGTATAAAATTTTAATGATAAGTTTGCATCCATTAAAATTTAAATTATGTACACAAAATATATTATTAATTAAAATAACAAATTCTTCAACAATTTCAAGTTGAAAATTCCACTAGTATCCATATTCAAAGAATTGCGTGTGCACAAAGTCTTTTAACTTATTACTAAAGGGAACAAATTAAATTGCTATTAGTTGTAGAAAACACAAGGGCGTTTTAAGTTATATCAACCTTATTTTAGATAAAATGTGGCTCAAAAAGTGCTCGAGGGGTGAATATGATACTCGAAACAAGAAATCGGGGAGGTCCATGTGATTTTTTAAACTTGAGGATGTATCAGATATTATCGTAAAGCTTAGGTTTGTGTCTTCTACATGAGTAGATAACACCGGAACTAAATGAAATATGTAGTAGTGAGTAGGTTGTAGGTAAAAAAAAAATACTGAAGAAAAAATTAATAGAGAGTAAATATACAAAAAAATAAATAAATACTGAAGAAAAAGTTAATAGAAAGTAAATATTTACCATCGTAGCATTGCAGCATTGGTATCTTTCGAGTTTTTCGCATCAAGACAAAGTTCAGGACCCAGCAACTTATTCATGCGCCTGACAAGCCGGTAGTAATAGTGTCTGACCTGCAACATTCAATGCCAAAAATAAATTAAATCAAAAGGAGAACATTAAAGTCTAACAAGGGAACAGTTGATTATGAGGTCAGAATCTAGTGTAATGGGAAATAACCTGATCCTTGTTTTTACTTTGGACGTGGCAAGTGATTTTCTCAAAATTCTGGTGGAGAGAAGGAGCATTTCCATAATCAGAAATAATATCTATAGAGAACTTCCAAACAAATTTCAGTGAATATGCAACAGAAAATTGCCTTGCCAACTTGACGCAATGCAGTGAAAAAGCTTTCTTCCTCCTGACGAGTCCAAGCTGCCCATTGCCGTGGTTGCTTTTTCACTGCATAGAAATAAATAGGCATTGTGTGGGATGATTCCCTAATATTTCAACAATTATTGCACAACTAACCAGGCAAAAAGATACCTGGCTGCTGTGGAGAGAGGTGATCGTGTGAGGATGAGGGTTCACTAGAATTCCCATCCTTACTTCCAAGATTCTCAGGGTGGAAGCATGCCTCACAGTCGATAGGAACCTGTGACTCCATTTGCATTATATTATCATCCCACAGATACTAGACCTTCATGCCTTTGCAGTTCCCCAGATGTCACACAACACTTCTTTTATTAATCAATGGACTTCAAGATAAAAAATGGCTGGCTTCAAAGAAAAGGTAGCTTAGATATATGTTAAATAAATATTTTCAATCCATTAATTGATAATTGAATAACTAATCATGTGAAACAAAAGCCCAGAAGGTACAGATTAGCAAGACAAAACCGGAATCAATTGCCATTCGATGTTTCATAAACATACACTGAGCATTCATATATTATATTTGAAGTTTTCGAAAACCTACAATGAGCATTTCAATGCCTGGATTTACATTAGTCTGAAGACACCAACCAGAATAATTAACAAACAGCGTAGGGTTTGCAAGACGTATAATTGAAACAATCAGGCATCACCGCAACACAAATTTAAAGCTACAAATTCACATAACAACAAAAAAATATAATAATTCAAGTCAACTAAACTTTTTCCGCCCACTAAAGCAAGAACAAAAGCATAACAAACAAAATATAATCACAGGACATCGAACCCCTAGATCTATTTACAACCAAAAAAAAAATGTAAAATCTCAAAAACAAAACAGCAAATCGTGTATATTAATTAAATTAAATTTACTGATATAAAAATCACATAAATAATAATATAAATTGCTTACTAGTAAGAAAAAGGTAAAACTTCTGGAGAATTACAAACCCAGGAGAGAAGAAAAGGCAACCGCGCAGGGAGATGAAACTGTAGTAAAAGTATTTAATTTTATTAAAAAAAAAAAAAATATGAAGACCACCTGTTCGATGTATTGTTCTTGTTTGATGGTTAATAACCCACATCTGCACACCATGTCACCATGGGTTGCCACGCTTGCTAGGCGGATGATTCAAATGCAAGGTGTTTGGCTTAATTTGAAATTGTCATTTTATGCATTATATTATTTTTCACTTATAGTTAGCAATAATTTTCTAAAATGGATTTGATTTGATAAAGGAATGTATGGTTTAAAATAAAATATTAAATATAATTATATGTTTAATGATGTCGAGATGACAAAGATAGTCTTTGTTGTCTGATTAAAGGTTCAAGTACAATTTAATGCTAGACTCAGAATGTTAATTGGTCGTAATAACCCTACCAAACACATGCAAAATGATCTCGGGACTTCTAACAATCTTTGAGAATGTTACCTTTTGTCTTTCATCGTAATTTGGGTGTTGATATCATCGATTAACATCTAATAATCATATCCTACTTACTCGAGAATACATGGATAGTTTTCAAAATATTTTAGATTACGTAACTGAAAAACATGTTCCTACTTGACAGTTTCAATAGTGATTGAAATATCAAAGATAACGACCATGCACGAATCTCTTGTATAAATGCTCCTCATAATAGGTTTTCTCTAACCTTTCTCTACATCTTTTCGTTTTTGTTGCCTACTAGTTCATCTTTAGTCACAAACTTTCATTGACTTTGCACTCGAATAACTAGGAATGAGGATTTTCAAATTTGTTGGTCACAGATTATTTTTCAGTTACATATTGTCAAATTTTTAGGTCACAGATAACCAAATACTTGATCACATACCACTGACACTACCACTTCAACCACTTTTGACCACCATCACCCCGCCGCCACCATCACCACCACGCCCACCAACAAACCCACCACCACCGCATCCAACCACACACTATCACCACCACCACCAACTAAATTCAAACCCACCACACACTACATCTGCACCATGCTGTCGCCACCACTGCACCCACAGCACCACCCAACAAAAAAAACCACACCACACCACAACCACCACGCAACGAAAAACCCCAAACCCATCACCGCCACAATACCCCCACCCATCGCGATGCCACCACCACCACAACTCCACTCCGCCACTGCACAAACACCCATAGCACCCGTCACGACTCTGTTGTGAAAGCGTCGCACGACAGCGTTACAGCAGCAAAGATCCACCACCCCAACATGTGCTCCAAGCAATGGTCTTGAAGGAGAAAATTTCAGATCGAGCTGTCGTGCTTCTGCCTCGATCGTCGCTGTGAGTTCGACGATGGATTGTTGATATGGGCTGTGGTCTTCGACAGTGGGCGGTGGTCGACGGTAGGCGTTGGTTGACATTGGATAGAGGGGGGATTTACAGAGAGAGTGAAGGGGAGGGGAGAGGAGGCGCAAGAGAGAGAGATGAGAGAGTTGAGAGTGATAAATTAGGGTTAGAGTTTTA
>CAIGRF010036348.1:15750-31438 GCA_903798235.1 Fraxinus ornus | reverse complement strand
AAAAAAAAAAAAAAAACTAAATGGGGCGTGAAACGGGGGCGGGCCCCCATTGCCATCACTAGTTGTGCGTGGAATCGAGGTCTGGGTGGGTGGGGTATGGAAGAAGATATTTACGAGGTTGGTTGGTTGTAATATGGGGTATAATAATTTGTTTTTAAATTTAAAAATAATTATAACCTGATTATTGAATAAAAATCATTAGCAACTGATTTTTGAAATTGAAAATTAAAATGTAGGGTTTTAGGTAATTTTTCCAAAGTTTAGTAAATTTTGATTGTTTGGATCAAAGTTATTTGATGAACTTGCAAAAAAGAAAGGTCTCTCTTATGATTTATTTATGCTCTAGGATGATAAGGTCTGTAATAAAGATCCCAACAACTGAAGACACTTTATCATTTGTCGATTTAAAATATAATCAATTTTTTTTATCTAATTTTTTTTCTTTACATCATATCATGTAATCCATTATGTACATTTTTTACAGACAAGTTGCAAAATCCTTGCCAAGTTTGCTTTTTGTAATTCCCATGAATTTATCCTCTTTTGTTGCCAAGATTTGCTTTTTTGATTGTCATTAGTGGTAAGATTTTATTCTTGTGATTGTCCCAATCAGTTAATAGTCGACCTTTATACCACTTTACTACTGCAAAACAATGAACTTAAAAGAAATCGATCCTCGTTCTTTGGATTAAACCATGACTAGTTTGATTTTCAAGTTTGTTTTCTTGTTTGTCATGATTCTTGGGATTCATACTTTGAATTGTCACGAGTTTGTGAAATCTTTTGAATTTGATTACCACGATTTATGATATTGCTGCAATGTAGCCCTGGTTTGTCATCCTTAAAATTTAAAAAATCATTAATATTTTTTTGAGAATGTGTAGTTAAAAAGTAGATTTTTTTTTTTAGGTTTACGTGTATAATATTTTATTATGTAAATGTGTGATTAAAATGAGTATGAGAAATAAATTAAATTAAATTAAATTAAATGATGTCAACTAGGGGCCTAATTAACTCTCTCTTTTTTATATGTTGTCTTTTATTTTGAATGTAAAAGTTTACATTTTTTTTCTGTAGTTTTTACTTTATTTTTTAAATAAATTTTATATTAAAAATGTTACCTGTTTTACTTTTTAAGTTATGCTCAAAATAGTGTTCATTTAAATTTTAAAATAAGCAGCTTTTTTTATTCTAACTCCAAAATTATTCTTTATAATTGACTTATTCACTTATAAGTATATTATCTAAGCATAACCAAACATTAAAGAACCTTTGTTATAAATAGCAGAGCCGCAGTCCGCAGAAGAGTCTCATTTTTAACTCCTCAGCCAGTTACAATGGCGTCTTCTCTCTCCCCTCCGGAGGTCCCTATGGAGCTCCACGTCAAGAACAGAGAGAAACTCCTTAAATCCCTAATTCAGCACCTCACTACCTCCTCTCGCCCTCTCCAAGGCTTCGTCTTTCTCCAGGTTTCTCATTTTCTCTTTATTTTATTCGATTAAAAGTTTTGATCTGTTTATAGAATTATTGAAATCGGAATACGTTCTTTTGTTAGGGTGGTGAAGAGCAAACGCGTCATTGCACCGATCATACCGAACTCTTCAGGTTCTTTATAATGGATATTATATTTGATGCACACACTACTCCATTTGTGGTGCATGCTTTTGAATATAGTTTAAAGCTGCGTTTGTAGTATGGAATCAGTTTCTTGAGATTGGAATTGGTGAAAACTTAATGCAAAATTTTCCTATTTTGAGGTCCCAGTTTTATGTGCCTTAAAGTGTATTATTTTCTTGAAGTTTAATTGTCTAAAGTCTTAAGCTTTGATTTGTTCTGGAGAAGGTTACAAAATTCATATGAGGAAGCTGGAGAGAAACCTCTATATTATCCACTAATTTTATTGTGGAAAAAGATAGCTTAACTAAATTGTAGTTTTGCTAATGTCAAGTCATTTAATACGTGAATGCTTGATTTTGAGTTAATGAGAACAAGACAACTATTGGTGTAATGTATTTGTAAGCAAATGTTTAAAACATTAAAAATAGTTTATTTATTATTATTTCGAGTTGTTGGATTTCCAGCCTTCCTTTTGGTATACTATCAAAGCCTATGGTATATTTTATTTATATAAAATCACTTTTCGAGCTATATGTGGTGGAAAATTGGTAATTGCAAATTTGTTAACCACAGTGAAGATCTTGGCACTTCTTTTTCATTATTAAATTTGTACTTAGTGTAATGACCCGAGCTTTTGAGATTTGTCTAATTGGTACCAGTATTTAACTTAAATATCTCAAGACAGAGACCTTAGATTCAAATCCTAGGGGATGCGATAAAAATATGTGAAAAGTATGATGGGCTCAGATTCCTCCAAAGTAGATAATATGCCAGTTAACAACTTGGGCATAGAGGTTCGGGTTGCTATAAAAATGCATTTTTTTTTTGTTCAATTGGTATCACGATTCAGTTTAAGTGTCTTACAAAGCAGAGGTCGGGGGTTCGAATCTTGAAGGAAGAAACAAAAATCCATGAGGGGTAAGATGAACTTAGATACTTTAAAGTGGACAATATGTAAGTTAACGATTTAGACACAGAGGCTCGGTTGTTACAAAAAATATGCATTTTTTGTGAATACGTTGCCTCTCTGTCCAAATTGTTATATTATATATATTGTTCAACTTAAGTCCCTTGTAAGGTATAGGTCTTGAGTTCAAATCTTAAGATATGCGATAAAAATTTGTAAGGGGTGAGATGAGTCCACGTTCTCACAAAGCGAACAATACTTATGATTTAACTGTTTGAGCTACTTAGCCCTTGTTTGATGGAGCTAAAAAGATTTTGATAAAAAAGAGTGGTGGGTCCCAAGAAAGGAGTGAAGGAAAAGTGAGTAGTAATTGTGGGTCCTAGTGGTTAAAATTAAGGCTCTGTTTGATACTCATTTTCATTTTTCTCTTTCTTCATTTCAACCACACATTCTCCAAATAAAATAATATTACACACAAATCTAGAACTTTTCATTACTTTTCAACAATACATTCTTCCATCAATCATTATTCCAGAATTCATTTTTTTCCCAAAATGGGTGTCAAACACAAGCTAATTGTAGAATTTGACCTCAAACTTTTTAGCAACTTTTTTTGTTTTCCCAAGAAAGCACTTAATGTTCTTGGTTGTGGTTTCTGTAAATAGCTGCTGCAATTGATTATTGTCTCTAAGAAGGATGATAATTGGTTGTTTCATTGATTTGTAGACAGGAGAGTTATTTTGCTTACTTGTTTGGAGTGCGAGAGCCTGGATTCTATGGAGCTCTTGTAAGTTTATTTTAGAATGTTATGTTTTTGTATTTCATTCCTGGATTTCAGTGTAATATGACACACTGATGTTTGATGATCAAATGGAAATAAATTTGTAAAGGTTTTGGCAAATACTGAATATTTGGAAACCAAGGGATGCTCATACACTTCTTGTTATGCAATATAGAAATATGTGTTGAAATGTAGAGCCATTTCATCTAGCTCCTTAGAATAGAGGGGCCATTTTGTTCTGCTCAGCTGATGCCCGTAGGTGTTTCTTATGACTAACAACTAGCATTATTGGTTCAATTTTGAACTTAGCTGTTGGCATAAGAGAACTACAGCTGTGCAAGAAATAGATTAGCTTGCATTCTGGTTCCTCGAAGTCACTGGTTTGTGTAATTGATAAATTGAGTCAGGTTAGGCTCTTTATGTGATTATTTTCAATTTTCAGATTGGGAGATCATATTTTTCTCGAAATTCTACATCTTAAAAAAGGAATCAATTTTGGTTATTAAGAGAAACTCACAGGACAATCATCTTGTTGAACTTTTTTTTGGATGAAGGATATTGCAAGTGGGGAATCAATACTGTTTGCTCCGAGATTACCCAATGAGTATGCAGTTTGGTTGGGTGAAATTAAACCATTGTCCTACGTCAAGGTGATTATATTGTCATAAGTTAGTGTAATGTGCATCAAATATATAATGGGTATAACAATTGATTTTGCACCCTTCTCTTGCAGGAAAGATACATGATTAGTGCAGTCCACTATACTGATGAGATTACAAAAGTTCTACATCAGCAATACCAAGGATCTGGAAAGCCCTTGCTATATCTCCTGCATGGGCTCAACACTGATAGTAACAATTACTCCAAACCGGCAGACTTTGAGGTTCTCACATCCCCCTTTCTCTGATGCTACTTATATTTTCTCAATGCAGTACGAAGTGTTATCAGTACTGCAGTGGATATTATAATACCCACGTTTAGATTTTGATGATGTTGTTAGCTGCTGTATAACATGGAAATCAGGTATACAGATTTTGAGGGGCAAAAACTTTAGAAATTAAAATATTTGATACATAATGTACCATTGAATACATACACATACTTTTGAGTGGGCAAACACTTATATGTGCATGTTTATATGTACATGCAGATAAATTATTTCTGTTTGCTGAAAATGTAAATCATTGGCCTTCTATTGTTTGTCGGGAAAGCAGAATCAAAGAAACGTCTTTGGTTATTGTAGAATAAAATGTTTTCTCTTTGTAAAAACAAATTTGTCGTAGTAATATTCGTGGTTCTTGTTTTATATTTCAAGTATCAAAAAAATGGGAGAAACAAATGTATAATTGTAGCTCCAAAAAATTAGAACATAGGCAGATGGCAGAATTGGTATATACTGAGGATAAACAGTAGCCTATACCGATGAATTTTATCACTGTACTTTATATTAATGTTTCTAGGACCATGTTTGGCTACCGTTTATAATGTGTTTACAATTGGTCAATCCATTTTTTTATTCACATGGGACCCACAAGTACTACCCACTTATCAACCATTCATTTCTATCAATTTATAATTTAAATCGTTTATAAACAACACCAAAACATGCTTTAGACCTGAACATTTATTTTTTCTGGATGACAATAGTGAGATGACAGGGATGATGATACATTTACTAATGAAAATGTAATAAATGGGATTATAACCATTTAATTGGTATGGAGATGACAGAAGTTTCTGCATTATGTGTCATAATGTGCATGTAGAGGTCATGATTGCTTTATTCCGTTCTACATCTAAATTAGTTTGGGTTTCTTCAAATGTCATATTTCTTTATTCAAATGCTATATCATTTATCTCATCTATACTTGGGCCCTTGGATTGCTTGCAGCAATTTTTCTAGATTTTGATACAAAGATGATGCTATTTGAAGGGTGGATTATTGATTTTTATGCTTATATATTTATAGGGGATTGACAAGTTTAAGACGGATCTAAATACTTTGCATCCTATTTTGACCGAATGCCGTGTTATAAAGTCGGAACTGGAGCTTAATCTCATTCAGTTCGCCAATGACATAAGCTCCGAAGCTCATGTTGAGGTTAACATTCTTTGTTTATGTAATTATTTAGTTTCATGCCTTTTTTTTTATTGAGATCTCCTGCCAGATATCTCATATATGAATGTCGGGTGAGATATTCTATGTTGCCGCTTTTTATCGTGATTAACTGCAGTTTAATGATTCATAGTCCTCGCTATTTATACGCATGTATAGAAAAGAACATTGGCTTATTATGTCTATTTGAACTGTAGTTCATGCCAATTATTAGCATAACTAGTAATCACATCTTGATTGATTGATTGACAATTGGGGTTTCTATACTTATAGAACTTGTTTTGTAGATTTTGGCACTGTTGATACATACAGTTTCATTGGTATTTAGATTCTTGAAGGTCACATGTGAAAGAGCATTATATGTTTTATTGCGGTTTGTATTTTCTTACAAACAATTGACCGTAAGACAATACCTTTTGTTTCAAAAGGTGGCTTATATTCAGATGTGGCTAGGACATTTCCCCCTCTAAATCCTTTCTTTCATTTTGTTATCCCTTAAAGATGTAGAGGGACATAAAAGACCTTCCCCATATTAAAGAGTATCTAAACCTGCCACTTTATAAGACAACAGCCTTTTTATCCATCTGTTCCATTACCTTGGAAGGTGAATGGCTTTAATACTACCGCATGAAAATTGGAATGCGGAACCCACTTAATTTGGCTTTTAGTTCGGAAAGTTCCTCCGAAAGCTTGATATCAATGGAATTTGTGTATCGAGAACCAATAATACTAGTTGTTGGCACAAGTTGATATTAGCAGATAGCATAAGACTCTTTACTGGAATGAACCTACCTTATCCAACATGTAAAGCTAGGGTCCTGATTGAGCAACTAGTAGTCGTATAACCATCTTCTTCCCTTTAAGTTACCTTTTTCTTCTCGTTGTCTTATCTTTGTTCCACTCATTTGTTCTTATCAATATCACCTTCCTATGTAAAAATCTTAAAGTAGGATGTAGTTTTCCTTCCTTTTAGGTATGGTTATCTCATGTTTGTATGCATACATTCTTTTTGTTATGGGTGGAGGTAAGATTATTTTTATTTTCTATTCTGTGCCTTGAGTAGGTTATGAGGAACACAAAAGTGGGCATGAAAGAGTATCAGTTAGAAAGCTTGTTTCTTCATCACACCTATATGTATGGTGGCTGTAGGCATTGTTCATATACATGCATATGTGCTACTGGTGACAACAGGTAAGTTCCTTATCCTTCTTTTACTCTCTGCTCTTTTCGGACTCTACGATTAATTTGAATGTTGGAACCACCAATGTGCAGCTTTGGCATGGGAAGGGAAGGAGTATTGAAATATCAATAATAAAAATTTTCCATAGTACACGTGGGGATTCCAAATTTATTGAATGGTAGACCAATTCTAGTCCTCTTTGTCCAGTCTCTCTTCTTTGTCATAAGTAGCGAAGCTTTAGGGTACTTAGAGGGGCTAAAGGTCCCTGCTATCATGCTATGGCACCCTGGGTCTTTTTTCTTCTCTCTGTTCCTTATTATCATAATGTGTAAAATCACTCGACGTAGCTGGGGCAATAGATTACTAGTCTTGAACATTTCGCTTTCTCTTTGCATTTTGCATTCGATGTAACCTAGTTCGAAACATGTGTGGTGCTTAGGCCTCTTATCATTAATTGCTTCGGGGGCAAAAAAGGGAACGTGTAGCTAAATGCATCCCCCTGAATGAAATAGCCCTGGTCATTGTTGTCCGAGCTTGAAGCATAAAATGAAATCTTGTCTTTGAGTGGGTAATTCTGGAGTTCAAACAATGTCACTTGCAAGTGTGTGTGTGTGTGGATTGCAGAATATTTGCAGGAAGGCAATTCATTACTTCGCGAAAATATAGGCTTGCTAGTGTAGGTTTCTTTTGATGATTTAATCAATACTTTTATATATGAGAAAAGAGTCTTCATGAATGATGGATTATTTTACAATTAAGTAGAACAAGTGACAATATCATTATATTAACGATCATTATAAGCACATTGAGCTATATTCTCAAAGAATGCCATCGAAAGTTATCATTCAGAAGAAAGCTCTTAATCTTCAAAGAAATTTCCTTATATAGTATGCTTATTTCTTTTCTGATTTAGACCTCACAAAAATGGAGTGGGTATAATATAGAACAAATTTGTTCAGACCACCAAGTTACTTATTTTCCAAAATGCCCATGTAACATTTTTCAGAATTATCGTGCAACTCACAGTTTGCTAGGGTGTTGTATCCCTTGGTAAGGATTCACTACAGTTTGTTTCTGTTAGAAAAGTCGCTGAAGAACGAATACGTGTCGTTGAGATGGAAAATGGTGATTAAGAAATATGGTTTATTTCTATAGAAAGTAAAATAATACAAGGACTGTAGGATTATAAATTATGAACTTGCAATTGTATACTTGAGTTGTTTCTCCTGCATCCTGTTGTGCGCAGTGTTCTCACTGTACGCTGCACTTGAGATCATCCCTCCATGTCCATGCTCCTCTGCATGCAATTGAGTTGTTTCTTCTGCATCCTGCTGTGCATGATGTTCTCATTGTCCACTGAATCCTCAAGTGTTATTAAGGAATCGAAGAATTCTCATGAGACAATGTTTGATTTTCTTCATTTAACTTCTCATTGTTTGGATAGTACGTTTGAGGTTTGCTATTTGTTCATTCAAGTTACTTTCACAATGCTTATGACCTTGCCTTTTGTTTTCAACTCTAGCATATGACAGGTGAGTTTATGTTTCGAATAAATGTTTGCCTTGAATTTAGAATGTTAAGGTATTTTCACTTGTTTTTCTATTTTCCACGAAACCCGTATTACTAAGTATGAGGGAAAAAGTTTTTTGCAGTCACATCACCTGTAGCTGTTAGAACAGAATGGAAAAATGAAATTAGGCTGTTTCTAAAAGGGAAAGATTTGTGTAGTTTGATTTGCTTGCTTGCTTTTCATCCAATGTGTAATTTTGGTTTTTTCTTAAGAAGTTACTTATCATTATTAAATAGATAGGAGTTTCGTTGCTTTATTCATTAGTTAATAGTTCTCTGTCATACTACAGTGCTGTGCTGCACTATGGTCATGCAGCTGCTCCAAATGACAAGGTATGATAACTATTATGTTATTGCCTTTAGCAGATTTATGCATAGCAAGCGAATAGTTTCTTTCCCACAGTGACAGCTCTCTCTTTTTCTTTCTCACTTAAAATTCAAAATTTCATTTACTTGATTTCCATCTATTTCTTTTGTTATTCAAAGGAGGATGAAATTGTATGTAACACGAGATGAAGTTAGAAATTGAAGAGAAATAATTGCATGGGAGATCATACTTTCTCCAATTCAATAAAAGGCCAGTAGAAATAAGATCCTTCTAGTATCCTTCTTTTCTTAGAATTGTTCAGGCTACAATGACATTAAATTAACTGGTCAACCCCAGAGGCATGCAGTGTTTGAGCGATCATTATGGTTTTGAGTTGAACAATGAACTGGTTGTGGCTTGTGGTTACATGATGTCTTTTTTCTCATGATACATAAAAGATAAAATTATATACTTCACAGATACTTTGTATTGCATCAAGCACTTGTCCTTGCATTTTTTTAATGTTTATCCAGTGGCCTTTAACTTATTTTTTAATCACTTTTACACTAATCTCTGTACATTGTACATCATATTACAATGAGCTTTCATATCAAGTATGATTTGTAATGTCTTTATCCTTTTGAGACAACTTATTTGTTGTATATAGGAATCTAGTATATGCTGATAGACACAGTTATTGTTGGGATGGTTTAATGTCTTTTAGAGTTGATTCTTCTATTCTAGAGAGCACTTTCATAGGCTTCAAAATATAAGAGCTATATTTAACATCCTACGGTTCATTGCAGACTTTACAAGATGGAGATATGGCCTTGCTCGACATGGGAGCTGAATACCATTTTTATGGTTCCGACATAACTTGTTCCTTCCCAGTGAGCCCCATTATATCTTTTTTCATAGGCACATGCATATTCCATCAATCAATAAAATTTTCTTCTTGCAATTCAGGATTTTGCAGCTGAGGTTGATGCAACACACACACACGAAAAAATGTGAAATTTACAAAATGTGAAAATTCCAATAATAAAACACCAAGAAGGTATAGGCACATACTTGAGAAGTCACTCGCATAATCTATTATGTCCGTATACTCGTGAGAAGATACATCATTTTAAGAACTTAGTGACTTGGTCCCAAAAATAATGTCAACGAAAGATCTACGATAACATGCTTACAGTTTTCTCTGCATTTTCTTTCCTTCTATGACAACCTATGAAACTCTGCAGCCCAGTGTCTCAAATCCCCTATCCTCCACTTCGGTATAAACTCCACCAAGTCAGACAACATGAGCGAACAGAAGAGATTAGAGATCATGATATTTTAGCCACTTCACATAGTGGCAACAAGTGATTTGTGGTCCCTTCAGCCCTAGCATAAAGGAGGCTACAGTTAACATTATTTTTCTTCTTCCTTGAATTGTCACTGACGAGGACAGACGCGGATCCAAAAAAAAATTTAAGTCGGGCTAATACGTAAAAAAAATAATAATAATAATTACACATAAAAAAATTGTTTTTATTTGAAATCATGATAATAATTTACTACAAAACAAGTGAATTTGGCTGGGCCCAGTCCCCCCTAAATCCGCCCATGGCGAGGACCCTCATGAACTGCATTCCAAGTAAACAAGCAACTTCTTATTTTTTTCCTGGGGAGACTCTATTAGTTCTCAAATTTGCTTCCATGTGAAGACCACATATGGCACCTTGTATAGTGCTCACTAAAATTTTAATACCCGACCAGGAAAGCTTAAAAAGATTTGATAGGTACTTCTCATACCAACAAGGTGCACCTTCTTTTCCGGAAGTTCATCATTGGAAACTCCACAGTTAAGCTTGCTTGGCTTGGAGCAATTCCATGATGGGTGACCCCCTGGGAAGTTTTCTCGGGGAGCGTGCGAGTGAGGACAAAATATGCTGAAAAGATCCATGTTGGTACAGTGGGGACAGTACGTCGTCGATCTAACGGTCGGGATAGCCCGTTAAGTGGGACCCGGGTCGTTACAAAAATGCCTCAGTAAAGAAATCCCATCTTTAGATCCATTCTACATTATAACGTGGACCTGCTTGTCCACAGCTGGGGTACCATATTGTTTGTTTATCTAACATAACATCCTCCAGGCAATAACTCTACCATTGTTCTCCTTTATTTATTTCAGAAAATTTGTATGCTCAATTGATTTTCCAGTCTTGACACAACTGTTCAAAACTTTATTTGCTTAAATTAGGTCCATATGTGTCTATTTAGGTATCTGGAATACTTTTCAACTTGATTGTAGCATTTTTGTGAAGTGATCCTCTTTACCACGTTATGCAACATTCAGCAAGTGGCTTCTGAATAAGCTTTTGACTGTTTCCAAACAATTTGTCAACCTGTCTTTTTTCCAGAAAGAGTTACTATATGCTATATTTATGTTGAGTCAAGCTTGAGCACACTATAACTCTTGGATTATATTCTTTTCTTTTTTCATTCTGAATGATTTTTACCTTTCATGCTTCCTCCTTTTAAGTTTAATAATATTAATGGTCTCTTTCAGGCCTCAAACTAAATGGTACTTTATTTGATAAAACTCATTATTAAGGATTCCTTTTGTTACACTGCTAAGAATGTATTGTCCCATTTTCTATATTTGATTAAATAAGTTTCTCTTACAGATATCTGATTGTAAGTGCAGGTGAATGGGACATTTACTCTGGATCAATCCCTCATATACAATGTGAGTGTTTTTTTTCTGTTTAGTGTAGCTAATGTATATTGCTCAGGGTTTGTCTCAACTAAAACAATATAAATGAAATCATAATACTGCTTGTAAATTTTTCTTTCAAGGCTTCCAACTCGAAGTTTGTTCAGTCTGAATTGAGTTTCTCATGAGATTCTGGAATCTTATAAAGACGTTACTATATCAGTACAGCACTGTGATTATACTTTCTGTCACAAGAAACCCTAACTCATATTGCAATGTAGACAATAGTACATTCATGGATGAATGGGATTAGGGCTGTCCGTGGTTCGGTTCGGTTTTGTTCGATTTCAAGATTTTCGGGTATTTAATGAATGGACCCGTCTGGTCCAAATATAATTATGGAACCGTTCGGGTTCGGTTCGGTTCCGTTCCATAATTAAATTTTTTAACATTTACAACAACACTACATTATATAACTAATGATATTTCATTCGTAACTTTTACAAATTAACGTAGCCCAATTCAAAAATATATAAATAACTAGCGTCGAATAACATTAATTCAATGCATACAAATACCAAAAAGTAGATATTAAAATTAAAATGTCGTGATTTATATCAAGAATTCATTTACTTAATAAAATATTTTTAAGTATTTGTAATACTTACCAACTATTTGATTTAATCATCAACTGCTTGACTTGCCATGGTAAAAAATTCTATAAGCAAAATTGAAAAAGCACAATTAACAAACACAAATAAACTAAAAAATATTCAATTAATAAGATTTAATAAAAAAATATAATATATATTTATTACCTGTTTCTATGCTCTCATAGAACTCTGTTTCTTTAATACAAATTTCATCTTGGAAAACTTTCAAGAGTCTAGAATCTTCCCTTATTTGTTAATTTATTTTAAAAAAATAAAATAATTTAATTAATTCAATTAAAAAATAAAAAAAATTATTTAGTTTCGGTTTTTGTTCGGTTCTTCGATTCTTGGTCTAGACCCGAGACCCTACCCAAACCATCGGTTCTCGATTCGAATACCCGTTCGGGTATTTAACTTATGAAGAACCACTTGGTTCGGTTCGGGATTTTTGGACACCCCTAAATGGGATAATAATATTGTATTTGTTATGAATGTCATTGTTCATGCTTGCTGACTATTGTTCCAGTGTCAGTTATGAGACCACCATAGATTATCAAATTCTATAAACCGAGTAACGATAATTGGAGAATTCACAAGCATCAAGTTTAGGAGGTCTTGTTGGGCCGTCTCTAGTAGCTCAATTTCTTTCAAGCACTTATTGTGGTCTCATTTATTACTTGGTTTGTTACTGATTTTTAAATTTGCAGGCTGTCCTTCGTGCCCACAATGCTGTCATATCCAGTATGCGGCCTGGAGTAGGATGGGTTAATATGCACAAGTAAGACCCCGTAACTAGAATGTTCAGTGAAAGTAAATGACAGTTATTGAAAGTCGGGGTCATTGCAGAAAGATTAATTTTTCTTTTGGGAAATTTTGTTCTGCATGAGTTCAAGGTTGTACTGTGGTATAGAGTTTGTTCTGTATTAGTTTTGTGTCTACACACTTTCTGGAGCATGGGTTTTATAATGAATCTGCTGTGTACATGTTGCATCCCTGTAATCAAGAAAATATTTCATTAAATTCATTATTTTGTCTGGCTGCTTATGCTTTTCCCCTGATTATTAGATTAGCTGAAAAAACTATCCTTGAGTCATTGAACGAAGGAGGCATTCTTTGCGGGTATGTATATTTTCTCGATGGTATACTTTCCTCGTTTACAACTTCATGTAAAGGCAAAGAGCTAAATTCTAAACTGTCCATGGTTCTTTGATATTTGATCAGTGATATCGATGCTATGATTCATGAGAGACTGGGTGCTGTTTTCATGCCTCATGGCCTGGGACACTTTTTGGGAATCGATACCCATGATCCTGGGGGTTACCTACAGGTTTTAGCGATAATTTTATCACTACATTTTTTACCGTTTGCAAATTGCAGTAAATTTTACTTTGTTTCTTGCACTCTGAGATAAAATGCCCGATTTTAGGGAGCGGAAAGATCAAAAGAACCTGGATTGAAGGCTTTGCGTACAGCTAGAGAACTATTGGAGGGAATGGTACGTTGAAGCAATTATTCTAGTGTTCTATAGCGTAATTTTTCTGTAGATAAGAAAAAATTGAGACCTTCTTTTATTGCTACATAGCATAGTCATTTGTTTGAGGTGCGTTTATTGTTTATTCTGTATTCTGTATTCCCGAAATATGTATAATAAAAATTAGCAATATTCAGGTCCCAGTCAGCTCTTAACCTAATACGGTTTAAAATCAGCTCAAGATTTGTTCCCTTGACAATAAACCTTATGCATAAATCCATATTTGTATTTCTCAGTTTCCAAGCTTGTTCATTAGCAGATAGCTCATCGCTATGGGATTACATATTCGAAGGAAATACTAAGATATGCTATTAATCAAATTTAAATTGTTAGTCATGACGGCCTGCTTTATCTTATCATCTGATCTTGAAACTTGAATGCAGTAGAACTTCACTATGATTTTGAAAGATGGTTGCACTATGGAAATGCAGAATATTTAACAGTATTCGATAGCTTAAATTGTGAATTATTGGACTTCAATTTTTAGCAATGGAAAATATACTCAATCCTTATAGTCTCATTTCAATACTTGAATTCTTTGGAATCGTAATTAGAAATCATATCATCTTATCATTTTATCTCAAGACATAAATGCTTCTGAATGACAATTATGCAGGGATGTTGAACACTAAATTATCTTGAATGGTTTAACCACAGGTGATAACTGTGGAGCCTGGATGTTACTTCATTGATGCTTTGTTAGTTCCTGCAATGGAAAATCCGAAAACATCAAAATATTTTAACCTTCAAGAGATAAACAAATTTAGAGGTTTTGGTGGTGTTCGAATCGAAAGTGACGTGGTATTTCCTCTGCTAGCCTTCTTGATTATTTTAATTGTTTTTTTAATTTAAAATTTCTTTATATCTACAAAAAATTTGTTGTTTGTAGTTTCAATTTTACACTGAATTATCAATTGTTGGTTTTGGATTGAGCAGATATCATATATCTTGAAGGTAGATGTGCTTGTCAATGTTATTAACATCTTGAATCTAGATGTGCTTAGTTTGCCCATATAAAAATGCTATTATGCCCCCTTTCGGTTTAGATAAAAATTAGATTTTTAATAGATTTTGATAAAAATTGATGAAATGTGCGACTGAAAAGTCGATCAAAGTTGTGAGTTAAATGAAATGTGTGGTTGAAAATGAGATTGAGGAAAATTGAGTTGTAGAAAATGATGACCAAACATGGGCTATATAAAGTGATATAATTTTCAAGACTTTGCTAATATAATCCACAATCGATATGGATATGCACGTGCACATTACATATATAAATACCACTATATTATGAATGCACTCTAACATGTGTATCTTTATTTCACGATCATCACATCTATGTAAATCGTTCTCATTTGTGCTATCTTTTGTACGTCTTCAGTTTGTCACCTCGAGTGGTTGTGTGAACATGACCAAGTGCCCGCAGGAGATACAAGATATTGAAGCAGTAATGGCTGGTGCACCCTGGCCTATACCCAAGACAACTATTTCTTCTGCAAATGGAGAAATCTAATCTACCAAGTACCTAAATTGAGCTTGCCAGATAATAATTGTAGTTTTCTATACTTCTATGAAGGTCGTGCATATTCCCTTCTTGTGATTCCAAGTTCTAAAGAAAACTTGAAGCAATGGAAACACTCGTTGTCAGCTGGGCAACTGTTTAGATTTAGTCAGTACTTCTCCATCTGCACTAAAGATTGTACAAGCTTTGAATAAGGAGTTAATGTCTATAAATGCCCCTCCAAATTATCAATTTATTATGAAATTAAATGAATAGACAAATCTTGAATTTTGCATTTTGTTTAGAATTTGATTAAAAGTTGACCTCTTGTTTTTAGATTTAAAACAACTGTCTTAATTTTTTTATTTACCCATGTGAATGAAGTTTGGAGAAGAGTTCAAATTGGACTAAACTAGTCTAGTCCAATCCATGTTTTAAGGGGAAAACAAAAATTGATTTTTTTTTTTTTTTTTTTTTAAAGAAGCATATAAATCTGACACTTTAAAATTTGGAACGTATTAGAATTTTTTTTTTTTTGATAAACTATTTTTAGATTTATTCTTGTTTTTATTTTTCTATTACTTTTTATTGATTTCAAGTTCTATCTAAACTTGGGGGGTTAAATACACCAGTGGCCACCCAACTTTAAACTTTGTGTCCGCATGGCCACTTAACTTGATCTTGTTTCACCATGGCCACTGAATTTTATATTTAGTGTCACCATGGCCACCCAACTTGATTTTATTTCACCATGGCCACCCAATTTCATATAACATTTCATTATGGCCACCCAATTTCATATTACATTTCACCATGGTCACTCGA
>CAIGRF010036348.1:0-14429 GCA_903798235.1 Fraxinus ornus | reverse complement strand
TTTTTTTTTTTTTTTTTTTTTAAAGAAGCATATAAATCTGACACTTTAAAATTTGGAACGTATTAGATTTTTTATTTTTTTGATAAACTATTTTTAGATTTATTCTTGTTTTTATTTTTCTATTACTTTTTATTGATTTCAAGTTCTATCTAAACTTGGGACTCTTTTTTGTTTTTACGCCGAAAGAGTTCTAGCCCTTGTTTGAGCTGCATTATTTTTTTCATTTTCATTCTTCTACTTATTTTTAATTATGTATTTTTCAATAAAATAATATTTTCTATTATATCAATAATTTTTTCTTCTTTTTCGATCACATATTCCTCATTACATAAAAAAAAAAAAAAACATTCTTGATTACAAAATGTGCAATAGGGGCTGGGTTGGATTTAATATATTTTGAAGAAGTATTTCAATTATGAAATTATAAACAGAGAGAGAGAGCGTGCGCGTTTTGATCTGATGCCATGGGTATTGTGGGGCCATTACACGTGGATCAAATCAACCAATCAGAAACAACAGGACACGTAAGAATCTTTGCACCATAACATACGATGTCGAACCACTCTGGAAAGAAATTCCTCAGAAACACTGAACATCAGGATTTAACGTCCTACCAACGGAACAATTGTAGATAGAGTGAGAGAGAAAGGGAGTAATGGCGAGATTTGATCGAGCTTCTTTATTGTTAGTGTTATGTGTAACAGTGATAATGTTATCATGGATACCAGTATCACAGTGTGCGAAGAAACCAGTTGGGGTGGCAAGGAAAGAGGACATACCATTCATAAAATGTCAAGTCTGTGAAAAGTTGTCATCTCAGCTGTATCACCAAGTCCAAGCTAAACAAGCTGAGATCTCACCCAAAAAAGTAATTTTATTTTCTGGGTTTATCCGTAAATTCGTCATTATGTTAATTCAAGAACTGGGCCACTTATATTTGTTAAAGAAAGTAATTTTATTGTCTAGGTTTATTCTTAAATTCTTCAATATTTTAATTCAAGAACTGGGCCACTTATTCTTGTTAATATTATATCTCTCTTTTTCTGAGTTTTTGTTTTATATTCAATTTTCTAGTATATATTTTTGTGCCTTTGAGTAGTGGTACTGTTTCATCAGGCATTTCTCTTGTTAATTGAAGTCTCGTGATTCTGGAAAATTTTGTTTTCTTTCGTTTGTACTATTGTGATTAGTGGATAAATGTTTTATTTATTTTTGTTTGTGTTGTTTTCATCTGATTATGATCACGCAGATCTCGGAATATCAAATTATTGAAATTGCGGAGAATGTTTGTAATTTAAAGAAGCAGGAAGCTGATTGGATCCTGAAAATTGACATTGTAGAGCAAGGTGATAGATTGGAGGTAAATATGTACTATTTCAATTTTCGGATTCATCTTTTAGCATATTATTAGCTTGTGTAGTGTTTTATTGTTGCATGCTTCCAGGCTTTCGTCACTAATCTGGTGAAATCCAGTTTAAAAATGATACAATTAAAGGTTGTGTGCCCATGTTAAATCCTGAAAAAGTTACTGCTTTCATAGAGGACTAACTTAAGTGCTAGTTTGGAGAAAATTCTAATAGTGTTATAATGAAAGGAGTAGTGCGTCCCATGAAATGTGTGGACTAAGTGGGTAGTAGTCGTGAATGTGTGGTTAAATTGATTTTTACTTGAAAGTATAATGAGATTTTAATTTTATCCAAACAAGTTAGTATTCAGTGCTAGCTTGAGGTTTCTGACTTTGGAACTCTTCTGTTCAGCTCGTTGAACAGGACTCTGAAGGACAATGCAGTTCAGAATGCAAAACAATAGAGCGAGCTTGTCAAGAGGTCAGGTTTCATAAAAGCTCTGTAGTTTTGGCGCCTATGAATTGCTGAATGTAACTTCCTATAAAGCATTAATATTCAATTTCTTCTAATCCTGGTCTACCTATTTGAGTTTATCTACAATGTTCTTATTGTCACAAGTCTCTGAGAAAGCTCGACTTACAATTTGCTTTGGTTCTCTTCGTGGCTATATGGTTTCTTTCAGTTGTTCTGTGTAATTGAGAACAACTAAATAGCATTTCTATATTTTATTGGATTCTTCTGATTTCTGACTTTTAGATATCTATCTTTTCTCCTTTCCAATATTCCTTATGTTTGGGACAGTTTTAGCATTGAAGGCATGGAATTCTGCAACTAAATGTCAACTCTGGAATTTTGCAGGCGTTGGGCTATTCTGATACTGATGTTGCAGAATACCTTTATAAAAACAAGCCAGACCTTGATTCTTTGGTAAAATTTATCTGTAAGGACCTTACTAACGCATGCAGTAAAAAGCCACCACCAATTCCTAAGGTGACTGCTTTGACTGTTGTGTGTATCAGTATTTTGTGGCACCTTGCTACTTTTTATCGTTTTATACTCTTAGTCGTTAAGTATCAAAATACTATTCATGACAACAGAATTGATGTCCTTTTTCAAATGTTTCATGCCAATATCTTAATGTGTTACTCGTGTAGACTGCATCTGCTTTCAGATAAACCATGTCAGTTTGATAACATCTTCAGAAATATATTTTCTCCTTAGAATTGATAATTGATATACAAGAATTTCTTAATTTGAGATACCCCTTCTGTCTAGAATGACCTCCATTGACCTGGCAAAATATTTAGGAGACTATTAATTCCACATTTTTATCATTGAATCATATCATTTTTTCCCTATATATTTAACTTAGTCAAATTGTATTAAAATAGATTTGTCATCTTCAGCATACGCGGTAAACAACCATAGTTTTTCTTATATCGTAAACACCACCGTCATTTCTTGTACCACAGCCAGCCCGCTACCTTCAAATGCCTCCAAAAAATGATAAGGGGCAACAAGCAGCACTGCCCACAAGAACAAAATTACAAACAGGCTCAATCAGGAATTGAGGTGTCTTGAGGCATTTTTGAAGTACGCCTCTAGTTAAACCAATAACTGATTTAAAAGGATATAAAAATATTAAATATGTTCATGATAAACCATCTTATAAAATTCACCAGAACAAATTATCAAAATTGAAAATCTACCCTTCTATAGAAGTCATTTTTCTCAAAAATCTTGATTACTGAACAATGCAGAGTAATTTGCCTCGTTGACCCCATTGTGGGCCCTTCTTTAACCTGAAGTGAACACATTAGAATAAAGGCAGTAGGCAAATTTTCCCACTGCTTCTGTTCTCCGGTATCAATGAGTGAGCATGCCCATAGTGTTCGAACAATATGACAACAAAATGGAGTACCTTTTGCAATTTTTCCAATTAGTTCAGTTAGCTAATGAATTATCCAAATACTGTTTTGAACTTATTTAGTCGTCTAGCTTTTGGTGCTTGGAAATGCATATTTGATATTGTTTCTTTCGTTATCTTTCATATTTGTTCTTGAGAATTTTTTGTCTTATGATCAAACTAGTCCTTTCATACAAAAAAGGGGTATTGGGCGTTGGTTTTTATAGTTCTTACGGAATCTTACCTTCAATTCTTGATGGATGGTTTCTGTACCTGTGACACTCCATCACTGCTCAGTTTGTATGTATTTTTTGGTTTATAAAGGAGAAATATAATAAAATATATAAAAGTAAAAGCAAAAGCAAAAACTCCACTAGAAGTTCCAATACAAGACATTGCAATTCTTTTAATTAAACGCGAAAAATCCACCACAAGTTCCAATGCCAGACCTTGCAATTCTTTTATGTAAGCTGTCAACATCTTTATCTCTTGAATTCTTGAAAACTCATATTATTATATTTAACCCCTATTTGATGACCATTATTCTGAGAAAATGGAGTTTTGAATAATGATTTTTTTGGAGAATGTGTGGTTAGAAAGTAGGGAAAAGTTTTGGGTTTACGTGTAAAACATTTTATTATATAAACGTGTGTTTGAGAATGAGTATGAGAATTAAAGAGTTTTGAAATAATGGTTGTCAAACAGGGGCTGATATACATGTCAAGCATTTGAAATGGAGACTTTGACTTCCAATTTAAAGTTGTAAAGCATTGTTCTGTATCTGAATTAGCCTGGTGAAACCAAAATCCTACAGTGGACACCTTTCTGCCTTCTCTAACTTTCAAAGGAAACCTAGAAGTTTGATGAAGGGATTAAGATAAATTGATATCGAGATACCCGTAGGTGGATTACATTAGTTGGCTAATTGTACTTTTACTAAAATAAATTTCTAGATCCACCTGTAACATTGATTAGATGGCCAACATTCTGACTCGGATTTCTCAAAAAGTAAATTTTAACTTCAAGTGTTATTCATTAAAAAAAAAATTATCAATATGGTCTTCTTTTGGTTTTGTCTATCCAGCTGATTCTTGAAAGGATGATAAAGTTGAGCTTAATTCGATTAAAATTTGAATTTGTTGTTCATTTAGGAATTTGTTTAGACATTTTTTTCTAGGAAGTTTTAACCTATTTTGTTCTTCAAATGCTCAATTATTACCACGTCTCTTGCCATAACACATTTTTGTTTTAGATGTGTATTAAAAAGGACTGTATCTACTTGTTTGCCATATTCATATGAGAAGAATGTTAATTTTCCTTCTTTTTTGTTTTTATTTTTTCCCTCTTCAGGATAGGACTCCTGGAGAACCCTTTATTGCCAAGTCCTCAAAAGATGCTGAAATGGAGAAGCTATTAAAATCCATGGAGGTACTTGTGCATNAATCAATGGTATTAAACAGGGCCTTAAATCTGAATTTAATTAAACCCCCCCCCCCCCCCCCCCCCCCCCCCTTTCCACCCGCGAATTCAGGGTATGCCAGGAGCACCCAGCATGAAAATGTACTCAAGGGAAGACTTGATGAACAATATGGGTGATGGTGATGCAGAAGATGAAGATGAAGACGAGGAAGCAGACTTACCCTCAAAATTGGTACTAACGAGAACTTCATATTAATTCATAAATTCGAACTATGCAAAATGCTAAGCTTCTATCAAACATTGCTACAGGGTAAAGTCTTGAGAGAAAAAGATAGTAAGAAGTATGATTGGAAGCAAAGGATCACTAAAGGAGTAGTAGACACAGGCAAGAAATTGAAAAGTCATGCTAACGGAGTTTCAAATCGGATAAGACAGTGGTGGAGAGGCAAGAAAACAATCTTGAAGAACAAAAGTTCGAAGTCCAATAAAGCCGAGCTCTAGGCCTGAGATTCGTGTGAGCAAACAGCAGTTCCTTGCCCTTTTTCTTTTCATTCATTTTTTTTTTTGTATGCTTTTTGAATTTCCTAGCACTATTGATAGCCTGTGTCATCAATTTTGGTATTACTTTATTTTTTTTAAAAAAAAACTGGGTTTTTCTGACTGGCTTTTGATCTAGTTGTGGTTGCTATTTGTAACTTCAAAATGTGTTGCTTTAGACATGAAGGTAGCTGTCAGCAGCAATTGGTAGACTATAGCCTTTGTTTCTTCATTTGATTAGATTTTCATACTCAAATACTTGTGTTAATGGAGATTGGGAGGAAGCAGATACAATTTTGTTCAGACTCGGAAGATATCGACTTTGGCCTAGGAAAATCTAGTTTCCAATCAATATATTTCTCACCATCAGCTTAACTTTAGATAAGGCAGTTGAACACAAATCATTTTCCAGTTTTCATGGCTTATCATTAAGTATTAGAGTTACTCATGTCGTAGTTTGTATAAGACAGTGTTACCATAAAGTTCTATCTATAATGATATATGGTTCATCTATGATGTTTGAAATGTTGCAAGTCATTTTGCAGTTTTTCAATTTTTTAGGTACTTCATTGCTAATAGATGGAACTGTGCTTTTAGCTGGAAAAATGATAAATTCAATGCAGTTTGTGAAAAATAGGGTCACCATTTGCTAGGAAACCAAATTGGGTCATATTTTCAATCAATGAGAAGACCAGGGACTAAATTGCAAAGTTTAAAGCTTTTTATGCTTTTTTTTTTGGAACTTTTCCGAATTTGAGACTCATTAGTGTCAGATGATGTGATAATTATACATCTTGGATTCATATAATAATATTCCATGTATTCTCATATAAAAATGTCAAATTAGAGATTTATTTTGAGTCAATCAATCCATGGTTCGATCTGTGAAATTGAAATCTTGAGAGTTATACTTGTTCAAGTTGATTACGTAGTAATACGATCAGTTAAGCCTTATTAGATCTGTTCCGACCAAAATGGAAATTGACTACCAATCTTAGTACACAAGTCTATTTTAGTTGAATCTTATCCTTGCACAACCTTAACTCAATGATGTAACTAATGGATTGTTTGAACTACTCGTATGGCATCCCTCGATTACTCATATAAGGTTCGTAGGCTTCATTTCTATGGTTTGAAGTAAGACATTTCGTGCCTGAAACTAGAGAGATGACAATTGATGTCATATACTTGAAGTATACCAATGAAAAATAAAATGTTAAGATAATTGCACTTACATTATGGGAAAATACAATGTTAAAAATATATTGTTTGTTTGATCCGAAAACCACATAGATTTTAATTTTGTTCGCTCTTGCGCTCATGTTACCCAAGCTCGATATCGCAACCGATTGTGTCTGTCTCGAGCTTAAGAGTTACTCTTTAAGGTTTGACCCTAGACTTCTAAAATCGAGATACGCTTACTTGAAGTTGGGTGATTAAAATACTACATAAATAAACTTTGGATTATCAACAATATTTTGTTTAAACATATTGTAAACAAAACATCGTGCCTCGTTAAGTTAGAAAATCGAGACGGAGACATTGAACACATGGACATGTCTCGAATTTTCTCAAATTCATTTTTTTTTTTGAAAATAAAATAATATCAAAAAAACATAATAATAATAAACGAGACAGAAAATTAAGATATTTTAACATGAAATCCCGACAATTGGATCACCTTAAAAATATTAAAGTAGCTATATAATTTTAAAATTTTATAATAAAAACATGATAAATTATATATTCCTAAACTGCTAAACACGAATTATGGTTATGGAAAAGGAGCTTAAGATACGGCGGAATTGATGCTGTGATTTATGTAAAAGTGTCATTTTCGGCCTAAAAATGTCTGCAAGGCTGTCTCAATTTTTTTGTGAGAGAGATTTTCAGCTGGATACAGAGAGAGAAAATAAAGGGTGGATAAAGAATCTCTTCCCTTGGTACATCATCAACCACATTATTATTTAGTCAAATATTCACGAATACAGAGAGAAACATATAGATACAGGGGAAATAGAAGGGAGTTTGAGGGTAGAGGGAGAGCCGACGGCCATGGCAGAGTCGAGCGATTCGGTTTCTGTCAATGTGGAAACAATCTACCTTGGAGGAAAGGTTATATTTCTATCTATTGGTTCACATTTTGTTTAATTCATAAATTTTTGTATCTAGGTTTTGCAATTCAAAGTCTATTAATTGCTCGGTTTGCTTCTAATTGATGTCTAATAATGGGTTTCTTTAAATGGAGTTTGTTCTATTTTACTCATTAGGTTCAAGCATTTTTAGTTCTATTTATTTTTGTTTGAATTTTTGGTATGAAAATCAAAGAGATGAAAGGATCTTGACTTCTGTTTTATCAGGTTGATGAGAAATCTTGAATTCAGTTGGCTAAAAATGAACATTATTTTAATTTTTCATTTCTTGAATTCAACATTTTTCTTCTTCTGATTACTCAATGTCATTAGTTATAATGCTTGCTAATCATCCTTTTCTTTTTCCATGTCTTCAGTTAAGAAACATCATCAATTTAACTCCTTAACAAACAAAGAACTTCTTTACGCAAATAAAAGTAATAATTCAAAACAAAAGTGTAAGCAGTGAAGTCAAGAAAAGTTGCGTCTACAGAATTGAACTTTTGTCAATTCCATAGAATTCAATACTTTCTGCTTCCAGAAAAATCGATGCACAGAAAACATTTACGAAAGTAGCAGTATTTAAAATTCAATATTTTTTGCTTCATTATTTCTTTTGCAATATCATTGACATTGAGGACAATTTGAGGACAAGTCCCCATATTCTCACACACTTAGTGCAGGGTCGAAAACTTCCAAATGAGAGAAGGGATGAAGAAGGGTATTTTAGCAATACTCTGCCTAAACTGAAACTTTTTGCCGTTTTAAAGAAATGTAACATGTCAGCCGTTTATTATTTCCTCTCTTCTATTTGGTCATGTTTAGAAATTTTCCTCTACTGCCTTTTGGTCCTTTTCTTCTGTGCAAATCTGGTTCACACAGCAGCAATTTCAGTCTTATTGTGATTTTCAACAATGTGAGTATTATTACTTTTCTTATTGTTAGTAAAATTGTGTATGTAATTGTGCTCATATTATTCTTCACCCAGGAGCATATTATACGGACTGGCCGAGGCTCTCTCTCTGTTATAGTTTACGGAGACCAAGATAAGCCAGCTCTGATCACTTATCCAGATTTGGCTTTAAATCGTGAGTGATAAGTTTGCTCTGATAGTAATTGTGGTTCATTTTGATATTATCTTTAGTGACAGTTTTTAATATTTAGCTTTAAATTTCAGAGCGGTGAGTTTTCTTTTAGCTGCAGTTTGGTAAGATTTTTCTTTGGGATGTTATATTTCATGCAGATATGTCTTGCTTTCAAGGATTGTTCTTCTGTCCTGAAGCTGCGTCTTTGCTGCTTCACAATTTCTGCATTTACCACATTAGTCCACCTGGGCACGAGGTATGTAATTTGGCCAACCTGTCTGTGATTGTGTGAATACTTTGGCATCTTTCCTGTATCAGTTGTTTAGTGACTATACACATGTTTCTACTGCATTTTATAACTCATGTTTACTTTTTCGTGGGACTTCATATGAGCTCTTGCAGTTGGGAGCTGCAGCACTTAATTCTGAAGATCCTGTGCCTTCTGTTGATGATTTAACTGATCAGATTCTTGAGGTTCTAAATTATTTTAGGTAATCATACACTTCATGAATTTTGACGGGATGTTTTTATTGCTTGTGTTCTAGTTTTTTAGATTCAAGCCAGAACGTGACGCTAAAGTGGAAGGTAAGAGGTGATTTGGGAGTACTGAGCACAAGGATATGAGAAATTGCATAGTTATCTTAGAACTAAGGATGCCGTGAAAGCTCACAAGTTATCTCTGATATGAGGGAGAAGGGAAATAAATTTAAAGCAAGTTAATGTATTAAAAACCAAGCTAAGTGCATTAAACATGTAAATCAAAGAGTTTCTCTTCAGAGTGATGAGATTACATATCGATAAAGAAATTACTTCAACAGCTCATTTAATGTAAGGTAATAAAGATGCCATATAATTGATAAAAGGTGTTATAGTTTCTACTTATAAGAATAAAAGAGTTTAAAGATTGTTTAAATTATATAGGTGTTCATGAATCATACTATGAAATTGTGGAAGATGGTTACTGTTACACCCCAACATTCAAATCCTTAAAATATTGTACTGTATGTTTAAAACAAACCATGCAATGAATTTTAACTTGAACTGCATAAAAAGAATTTATTGGATAATATTTTTTTATAGAATAAAACAATAACAATAATAGGGCTAAATAAGTTTTTTTGTAAAATATTGTTGAATCGCTCGATTTAAAAGCTTAAGCTATTAAATAAGGTCAAATTTATATCTTTTAAATATTGTCTCAAAAATACATGGATAATAATTGCAGGTACTGATTGATCTTTACTTCACATCCGGGGTACAATGACACATGCCCGAAAAGTCTTATATAACAACATCAGTGGTCATGAAATTTATTTCCATCACTAGGAATTAAGTTTGAACTTATTAAAATAAACATTTACACCCTTACACCACCTTACATATATCTCAATTATAATAAAAAACAATGTATTTCCTTCCCTTTTCTTAAACAACACTTCAACTTCAATTAATATTTTTATGTCCCCAATTACAACTTGAAATAAAATTGTACCTAACACAATTTATCACCTTGCTAGTCAGTTTTGCTTCTTTCAATTGATGTATAATGTATTAATAACTATAGGCATGATCAAACCAGTAGAGGTCAAAAGCATGTATCTATTGGGAAAAAAATTAGATTTTTTTTTTTTTTTTGAAAGGCAAAGTACAAAATCTGTATACATTCTGTTATCCATTCTCTTCCAAATATTTACCACACATAACCAACGTTTTAAGGAAGATCTAGACCCCAAAAATAAAAGAAAATTTCATCCCTGCATCAAGTTAGGAGTTTAAGATTCAACCTTCTCAAATTTAGAAATTTTATAGAGCAAATCCCAATTCAAACTTTCCACAAAATTGTCATCTAGGTATTTATTTCCTTTTACACTGAAAGACCCAATTTTGACCTCTTAATTTAGGATTAATTTGAATATCGTTAAACCTTTCCAAATTTGTACTATATGGTAGTTAGTGCTTGTATATAGAGCTAAGGAAAAGAATTGCTAATTAAAACCTAACCTTTTAGTTCGCTTGTGAGAGCTTGTACTTCTCGTTGTCCGTGCTTGGAACTTTCCCTATATTAAATACGAGGAAACTTGAAGAAAATCCATTTCTTGAGGAAACTTGAAGATAAGAAATAGGATTATTAAATCCATTTCTAGCAAGCTATATTTGGCTTGCTATTTTAAAGTCGCCGTTTAATAATTTGTCAACCAGATAGATGAGTTACGAAGAAACCAGACCGTTGGGAAAATTCCTGGCTCTGCCACTTCTGAGAGTGATCATTTTAGATATTCAGTTTTGATTATTAATGAGGAAGATTTGAAGATGGTGATACATAGAATTAAAGTACTAATAAAATGAAGAAGTATTACAAGAATACTTTTTGGTTGGAAGATACCAGCTAAAAGTGTGAGTTCTACAGAAAATTATTAGACCAGCTATGTTCTATGGTGCCAAGTGTTGGACATTTAATTGATGGAGTATTCATCTTATGGACGTAGCTAAATGAGAATATTAAGTTGGATATGTGGTTATACTAAATAGGTAATGTAAGATTGAGAATAAATTAGGGAAATAAAGTTGTTCACAGGAGTGATGAGACTGGAATTTACTTGGTTTGATGTGGTTGCAGAGGATTTAATTTCTTTGTAATAGATCTCATGGTAGAGTTAGCAATGGATCAGACGGACTGCCTCCAAATTTATCAAAATACGGCTTAGTCGCGTCCCATTTTATTGATGGACTTGTTTGCTTTTTACTAGCGATTGTTGCTACTTGATAAAACCATTATTAGGAAACTGTTACTAATAAGACGAGTTTTAATTTGTTCAGGCTTGGTGCAGTGATGGGCATGGGTGTGACGGCTGGTGCTTACATCCTCACCTTGTTTGCTGTACGGTTTATTTGGCTGTTCAGCAATGTACTCCTGATCTTTTAAACTTTTATGTCTGATTGAGGTGTATGTCACAGATGAAATACAAGGAGCGGATTCTTGGTTTGATCCTTGTTTCCCCTCTGTGCAAAGCTCCATCTTGGACTGAATGGTTCCATAACAAGGTAAAATTTGTTTCCCTTTATATAACTCTTACATTACTGAATGGAATTCCCAAGTGAATGTTGAGATCTTTTAAAACGTGTAGGTGATGTCAAATTTGCTATATTTCTATGGCATGTGTGAGCTACTAAAGCAATATTTACTTTCTCGGTATTTCAGCAAGGTAATTTAGTATTTATTTTCAGTCACCGCCTTTCCACCTCTCCACGATCTGTCAATCTTTCCTTTTAGGATATTACCTAATATAGATTTTTCTCTTAATTGTACCAGGAGGTTCGTGGCAATGCTGAGGTTCCAGAATCAGATATAGTTCAAGCATGCAGAAGAGTTACTGCTTCAATGCCATCTTTCTTTCCTTTTTTATTTATTTTTTTGTGTTTTAGACTACAATTTTTGGGGCTTAACTTGTATGTAATTTCTCTTAATTTGTTTATGCTTTTTTCAGTTGCTAGATGAGAGGCAGAGCGTAAATGTCCTGCGGTTTCTACAAGCATTAGATAGGTATAAGTAGAAAGCTGAGCTTTACTTAGAATTCCATTGTTTGGTTAAAAACTCACCCCCTTAAGCGTCATTTTGCCAATGAGCAGGAGATCAGACATCAGTGAAGGTTTAAGGACACTTCGATGCCGAACGCTGATTTTCGTTGGAGAGAACTCTCCTTTCCAATCCGAAGCTCTTCACATGACTGCTAAACTGGACAGAAGATGCAGTGCCTTAGTTGAGGTATGAAATAAACACGTTCAATGTTATGCTTGTTGACCTAAAAAACTTGAAGCCAACAAGTCCCTCGCCACCTCTTTGTCAAATCGCCCTTCTATAGCCTTTTCTGGTCATTTGGAGCACCTTGAGAGCTACTTTACTGTGAGAATTTTCCGTCAAGTAAAGGCTAGAAGATGAAGAGCAAGAATTTGCTTTTCTAATTTCACTTGCTTTTCTTATGATATTCTTGGGTATTTATAGATATCTCAAGCCTATGGGCTTTTTAGTCTTTTTACTTCTCCTGGACATGTCACCTCGCCATTGGGGGATTCTAAACATATTTTGATTCCAGATAGTTTCATTTCTGACAAGTGGTGTTCACCCATTGGTTAGGTCGTTACTTTCATTAGATTCTTAAGATCATCTTTTCTACATGCTCCACTAATAGTTTTGCCACATGGAATCTCCTCTTTGCTGCTACATGTCTAAGAGGGTATTTGTTTGCTCCCTATAAGGGGACAAGGTTCCTGAGTGTCTCTAGCTTCGATTGGTGCATCTTTCTGGGATCCAAATGACTCCAAGTAAATTGGTTAGCTTATAAAAGGCTGAGACAAGTCAATCTCTTGATTAAATCATGGATGAGTTCCGCGAGTTCAAAGGTTTGTCCTTGTCTAGCAAAGCCTAGGGAGAAATGGTCTTATAGCTTCGCCATGGCCAAGCTTAGCTTGTCCTTATTTTCCACTGATGTCGTTTTGGTTGGCTGGGCTTCCTTATGTCATGGCTTCCTTATTTATACATGGTTCCAGCCTGGCATCCGTGGAATTATGTAGCGACAATGCTATCCTTATTTAAGGAGGCAAGAACGTTATCTCTCTATTTTAGCCTTATGTGGCATATTGATTCATTGAACACACTCGAATCGTCTAGAAAAAAGTTTTCTTAGTTACCCAGGTTGTTGTATATGTTTAATGAAGAAGAATTTCTACTTGTTATTTAAAGTTGTGGGCATTTTTATAAAGAAAACTGATTTGAGTATAACATGCTTCTGCATTAGAGAACTAGATGAATTCCATCAATGTCTTGTTAGGTAAGATGGATTTTACCGCACTATACCGCATTAAGAAAGAAAACAAGCTAAATTCTATTCACTATAGCGTCCGATACTGCTCACTGCCAAATCAATGTTGACAAAATAATTGTTGTGAACAGGTACAGGGTTGTGGATCAATGGTGACGGAGGAGCAGCCACATGCAATGTTAATACCGATGGAGTATTTTCTCATGGGATATGGTCTATATCGACCGGTTAAGATTAGTGGGAGCCCAAGGAGTCCTCTTTCTTGTATAGCACCTGAGCTTCTCTCTCCAGAAAATATGGGACTCAAGTTAAAACCAATCAAGACTCGTCTCTCTACAAAAAGATGACAATATCAGTTCAATGTTACTCTGTAAAGCAAAAGTCCTCGTAGTCGGCTTGTATTTTTCATTTTTCCTCATTTTTTTGGCATTGTTTAATTGGTTGGGTGAGAAGAGTAGAAAGACATGCTAGTTGATAGAGAAGATGTATTCTTTATTGGACACAGGATTGGGAGTATTGGATTATTATTCATTCATTTGCGGGTTTTTGTAAAGATTCCAAAGGGAAACATTTATAATTCTCAAGAAATTGGGTTTTTGTATTTGTCTTATCATTTAAGTTCCCAACTTTCAATTTTGTAGCATAGGTAATTGTCAACGAGGAAAATCCCAAAAGTTTGCTAAACAAACATATACATACCACGAAGAAAAATGAACAATTTACATGTCACGTGTCTAGGTAGTAGGTTGTCCCATTTTTTTTTTTTGAAATTCACTTCAAGAATTTTCTTAGGCTCCGTTTGATTGCAATGGTAGAAAATAGGTGAAAAGAAAATGAATTTCATAGAAAGTAATTGCCTAGAACTTATTTTTCAGGGAATTGTTAATTACGTGTGTTTGATTGGTATAATTTTTCAACCAGAAAATTTTAAAATTTTGAATCTTTTTTTGTTCGTTTGGCATTGTTTTACATGGAAATTGTTCACTAAAGTGATAATTTTTTCCACAATTAGTTGTAAAATTTGTTTCCATTGTTAAAAAGTAAAAACAAAAAACAAAAAAAAAAAATATTTCCTAGAAAATCATTTTTTCATCAAAGTTTAGTATTCGTTTGACTTTGTTTTACATGGAATTTGTCCATTAAAGTGAATTTTTTTTTTACAATTGTTTATGAAATTTGTTTCCATT
>CAIGRF010036318.1:773-18232 GCA_903798235.1 Fraxinus ornus | reverse complement strand
TTTAAGTTAAATTTAACTTTGCAAAGTTATAAATAATTCATGTAACATTAAATTTGAATTCTATGTAAACATTTCTTGGTATAAATATGAATTTATCATTTTGTTCAATTCTTAGTTTACATTTAACAAAAAAAAAATATTTTTTGCTATAAATATGAAAAATTCTATATTTTTATAATTTTATTTATAAAATCATACGGGCCAAACCGGAACGAACCGCGACCCGTGACCTGCATGGGCTCGACTCGGATGGGTCAGCGGGCGGGCCTGGATTGTAGTCCAAAATTGTGGGTCGACCCGTAACCGGCCCAAAACCCGCAGCGGGTGGGCTTTTTTTTCACGCGGGCCGTTACCGGGCTCACATGTTGACGGGCCGACCTGACCCGAACCACCCAGATTGACACCTCTAGTTGTACCCGATTCTTTGAAACTTATACAGTTATACTTGCTTTTGCAGGATGAAAAGTTCAAAGAACTACTCGCAATAAATTTGGAATGATGCACCGTTGGTTCCTAACTTATTGTTTCAGTAACAAGTTAGTCATGAACTTTTAAAGAGAAAAAGTTGGTTCCCAAAATTTTATTATAATTGCACAATCCGTCAAATTGAGATTATGAAATCAACTTCATAAAGTTGGACGTATAAAGATAATGTGACAATAAAAAATATTTGCGAGGGTCACGTAATAATTACAAAAGATTTTGATTTTGATTTTTATTGGTTTACCGATTGCGTAACCACAATGGAGTTTAGGGAGCACTTTGTGCCATTTCAACAGTTTGGGCCCACTAGCTATTGGGCAAATAGATTGGGATCAAATAGTGCAATTTTTCGCATAAATTCTGAGTCCTTTTTCTCTGCTCTATGAATCTATCTTGAGAATTAATTATTTCGAAAGAACAAACCATTTGGTTTAATATTGTGAATGTAATTTTATACTTGGAACTTATTAGCATGCTCCAAGTGCAGGAGTTATGTGGAAATGGAAAGAAGATTCAAGGTTTATGTATATGAAGAAGGCGAGTCACCATTAGTACATGATGGACCAAGCAAAGACATATACACAAGTGAAGGAAGGTTCATACATGAGATGGAACAAGGTAACAATGGGTTCAGGACAAGAAATCCAGAAGCTGCTCATGTTTACTTCATGCCCTTTAGTGTTACATGGATGGTCAAGTACCTCTACCACCCTAACACATACAATGTCATCCCACTCAGAGAGTTCGTGTCTGATTACGTGAGAATCATCTCGAGGAAACACCCATTTTGGAATAAAACTCAAGGAGCAGATCATTTCATGATTTCTTGCCATGATTGGGTAAGCACAATTTATTCCATGTTTATTTTCATTTGATTTATTCGGATACCAACCCTAACAATATATTATGAATCAAACTCTACTTTTGTAACATCTAAACTTCATCACTATCTTGATCTCCATCAGATTTATTTGGAAATTGAAGTTTTCTGGTGTTCCATGGAAATAGTCCATGGAAACACAATGATCTTGGCTGTTAGGGTTATAAACATTGTTAATCACCAAATTTATGGCGATGTTTCACTATGGCTATTCAACTTTTATTTTTATTGCAATTTAGTTGCTCTGTACCGTGAATTAACGTAATGCTGGCGTGATATGAAAAAGTGTGTAATTAATTCAATAATGAAACAAAATGAAAATATGTAATGTGACTAATTTTGAACCATAAAAAGACCAAAGTGGAAAACAGTGCTGTTAAGCCGTTTGATTTATACTCTGATCTCTAGTTTAATTCAAATTGTGTTGCATGATCATGATTTTTTTCTGTTTAAATTGTATCAGGGGCCTGTTAGCTCACAAGGTAATGCATTTCTCTACAACACATCAATCCGGGTATTGTGCAATGCCAATTCTTCTGAAGGATTCAATCCAAAGAAAGATGTGAGCTTGCCAGAAATACATCTTTATGGTGGCGAAGTACCCTCAAAGCTGATTCATCCCCCACCATTTAACAGTTCAAGGCCGCATCTTGCATTCTTCGCCGGTGGAGTCCACGGCCCCATCAGGCCGATCCTCCTCCAACACTGGAAGGGCCGGGATTCTGACATTCGTGTATACGAATACCTTCCTGAAACTCAAGACTACTACGATTTCATGTTACAGTCAAGGTTTTGCTTATGTCCTAGTGGGTACGAAGTTGCTAGTCCAAGAATTGTTGAGGCCATTTACGCTGAATGCATCCCGGTTATATTATCTGATCACTATGTGTTACCCTTCAGTGATGTGTTAAGATGGGAAGCCTTTTCGATACAAGTTGATGTTTCGAAAATTGCTCAGTTGAAGGAGATTCTGTTGGCGGTGTCGAAAGCCGAGTATCTAAGGCTTAAGGAAGGACTCAGGGCTGTAAGGAGACATTTTGTACTAAACAAGCCAGCCCAGAGGTTTGATGTGTTCCATATGATATTACATTCTGTGTGGCTTAGGAGATTAGATTTAAGGGTGTGGTAAATGATAGGGTTCATAGCCAGCATATATGCTTCCATTTAATGTACGAAAATAAAGTCAACATGAATAAAAGTATAGGATCAAACCGTGATTTAAAATCAAATCAAACCATTAGAAGTCTCAAACCATTTTAAAAGGTTTTGTTTAGATTTTTCTCAAATAGTTTAAAACGATTTGATTCGTAATCCGTCAAAAACCGACCCGACCAAACCGCGTGCAACCCTACTTCTCTTGTTCTTGCATTGGATGGTAACAACTTAAGGAACCTCCTTATTCCAAGATACGAGGTTGCTATAAAAACAAATTAGTTGATAAAACCAATGACATGGATCAGTTGGGACCATTTTGCAAAATTCTCTTGCAAAGTATCTCCAAGTTAAAAATATTATTCGCACTTGACAGGGTCTAAGTAACAAATATATGTTTGAGTAACGAGTACTATTGGTGCTCAACGCTATATTCAAGTATCATTAATTAATAGATCAAGTAGGCTACTATAAAAAATTAGTTGAAGACATAACCTGTAACATTGATCGATTGGGGACCAATGATGCAATTTTCTCTTGCAAAGTATGTCCAAGTTAAAAACATTATCCGACTCCGCTTAACACTTGACTCGAATAATTACTTCAATAAATACTCGGTTTGAATTGTTGATCAACTAAACCTTATATCTTTACTTATATTTCAATTGTGTTCAAGTGTGACAACTCAATTTTTTACCAAAATTTTATGTTGCTGAATAAATTTTACATTATTTTGAATTGATAATTGAAAAAATGAAATGAATGGTCAAATTTTAATTTTTTAAAAAAAAATGTAAATTTCAAGTTTTGAATTGATAATTGAAAAAATGAAATGAATGGTCAAATTTTAATTTTAAAAAAAAAAGTAAATTTCAATTACTTGAAATAAAAATTGAGTTTAATAATTAATTTGAAACAGCAGTAATAATAATGCATTTTTAACCCGTTTAGACGTAGGATTTTATGCAACTAGGTCAAGCGAGTCAAATAGGAGTGGAAAAACTGAAAATTTCTTACGCGTCAGTCAGTCGTCACAAAGGCCAATATGGAAAATGATATAAATATATATATATACACACATACTTTCATCTCCAAACAAATTCAATTCTGAAAACCATGAAAAGAAAAGACAAAAAAACTTACTAAGGACGAGAAATCCACCTAGTCGAGTGGTAGGGTAGAAGAGGATAGATGACTCGGAACAATTTGGAGTCGATAAAAAATATTTAATGGGTCTTTTACAAGAATATTAAATAGGAAAAACAATCTTCCATAGAATAATCCTGGTACCTAATAAAAGTATTATCTATCGGTGATTCAGTTGAAATTATCAACAACAATACCTTAAATGAATACTTATGCACACCAACCAACAATTATCAACTGAAATGTTGTCCATGATGTTTTCAGTCATCACCAACGTTACTTTGATTGCCGATTGTCGACGAAAATACTTATATTTTTTCCACTTTAATTTTCTTTTTCAATATTTCAATGGCTAGTTAAGATTTCTTTTATTTATTTATCATGTTACAACTATTAATTAATTCACGATGAAACTTTTCTTTATTATTTTACTACCAATAAATTACTCTTATTATTTATTTAACCAACACCCATTGTTCTCACGCTAATCTAACTTCTAACCAGCCTCTACCGCTCACCCCGAGCTGCCCAATCTTCCACTACAAGATTTTTGAAGTTTCTAATAGCATCCCGGAGGTGAATCAGAGGGAAAAGTCTCCAATATGGAAAGAATTAAAGGAAAGATTTAGAGGACTAGCTTTAAACGACAACATGGCCCCTCTCCGTAAACAATTTTGTTAGTCCAAGGTTTTTTTTTTTTTTTGAATAAAGTACAATTCATGAATGTGTGTGTACCATGAGCATCATTAACCCTCCACATTTAAATTAAAAAGAGGCATCCCCCGGTTCAACTATGTGATGTGGTTTAGAAAATATTGATGTAATTAGAAAGATTATAGAGGCATTCAGCGCAAACTAAATTAGTACGCATTAAAACTGGACTACTCTTTACCCTTCACGCCTCATGACAAGCAATTCTATAGCAGTCCTAAAAGCCTAAAACTACTTTCTGAATCAACGCACATGGGCACAGAGGGTTGGATAATAGAAGAAAATGCAAAGAAGAATTAGATGAGTAAACAAAACTTTCTAGATAATTTCAATTAAGAGAGGAAGAACTCAAGTATGGCATTTGCAACTGTTAGTTCTATTGGACTCACATGCCCAGGTAGCATAAGAATGCGTACCTTACCCATGCAGCACGAACACTCTCGTTAATCATTCCAACAGTCCCACCAGCCAATATGCAATAAATTTCAAAAATTGTTAAGGGCCCTTTATCTTGGAATGTTACCGAGCTGTTAATAGGTAGTATCTTGCCATACGGCTAAGTAGCCCCATTTTCAAGGACTGAACCAGGGTCCACCTGCACCATTTACATGCCCATTGCTGTGGACCCCAACTCCATTAGGGATTACTGAAGGTGGGAATCCAATTGTCATTGGAGGCGGAGCAGCAGGGTACAATCCATGCGTGCTCGGAAGGTTGTGGGGACTTACAAGAGGACTGCCAGCTGGACTTCCTTTATGGTGTTGGATAGCATGAATCTGTCGAAGTCCTTCTTCATGAATGCGTGACAATGTCTCCAACTCCTTCATTGATAAAGTTTCCAACCCAGCACCATACAGAGGGGCATGTCGTGACATTTCTTCCTGAAGCTGAGCCTCGACATGATGGATGTATTGCTGCCAAAAGAGAGATGTCAGAACCAGTAGATGAGGAACTGCCATACAAATGTCAATTTTACACTTTAACAGGAAAGGCTAATAATCATAAAGCTCTAGAAAATGTTTGAAACTTGTAGCAACAATTAACTTTTTGACAAAATTAGAAGGATGGAGTGTCCCTGGTATCACTACAACTTAACTGCTTTTCGAGTTGATGCAAGTGTCATTGTGAAGATGCCAATTTGAAGTATAGTAATTTCATCCCCTAGATCAATTGTTATCATCTAATCTATGGAGAAATTAAGTAGCAAGTTTGACATAGATCCATCCAGAAAACCACTTCATCAGAGGGGCGTCAAAACCAGATGATATTTTTGATAGGAACCTTCTCCATTATTTCCTTGCAAGTTAAAATTTAGTTTATAGAATTAACCCAAAGTTGAGACAGGTTATTTATTCCCCCCAAAATATTTCCTCAGAATCTCAGTTAAATGAGTGCAAGACAGAAGTGAGATTAATAAGAATGCAACACTCTTAGTTGGTTGAGCACCGAAAATAACTAAAAGAAGATCAAGGCTCTACTAATCGAAATGCAAATTAAGAAAAGGTGTTTAAAGAAAAAAACCTCGCAGGCTTGCAATTTGGATTCCATCGCATCAATATATGCCTCGCATCGAGCAACTTGTTCCTCTTTCTCGCGCTTATCTCCTTCAGCTTGCCCAACTGTTTGTTTCAGCCGACGAACTTCATCCTCGAGTGATTGCCGAATCTCTTCTCGAGTGGCATTTTCTGTGGCATATCGTTTCAATTCATCATCAAATATTTTCCGAGCTGCTTCAGAACTCTTTAACTTCTTCTCGAGTGGCATTTTCTGAGGCATATCGTTTCAATTCATCATCAAATATTATCCGAGCTGCTTCAGAACTCTTTAACTTTTCAGCAAAAGCATTCTTCTCCTTCATTACCCTCTGAGACATTCAAAATTTGTTGTCAGGCAAAGCATCAAAAATATGCATCAATGCTCAAGTCTTGAGCCTTTGTAAGAATGCAATAAAAGGGGACCAGCAAAAAAGAAAGTTGGTTTTTCTATTATCATTTATGAATGTCAGGAAAGCATGTGAGACCCAGATCATTAAATTAAACACTTAAGAATTTTTTTTCTCAATTTAAACACCTCGGTTTCCGAGAAATGCCCCCATCAATGTTTAAACATCATTTCCCATTCAAGAAATCATGCAAAATTACTTTCCTTTTCCACTGCCCCATGTTAGCTCTCTAAAAGCAGGAGTTGTCGAATAAGAACCATCTTGTAAAATATATCTTCTAAAGATTTCTTCAAGAAAATTTTAAATAAAATGATGGCCATAAAAAAAACAAGATGATGATAATATCAAACCTTCAATTCATCACGTTTTCTAGACTTCAATTGGGAGAGCTGTGTCTCTGCGTCGTGTAAACGATCTTGAAAAAATTTCTTCTCTGCCATAAGCTTTGTTATTTCGTCAGCTCGTTCTGAGCGAACCCACTCGAGTTGATTCTCAAGTTCTTGTATCTGTTCTGAAAGCTCCTTTCTTTCTCGAGCAAAACGATCAGCCTCAGTCCTCATCTCGGACTGCAATACCATTCAAGTATCAGCAGCAGTGATGTTTTTCTTTCTTTTCCACGCACACACACAAACACACATGCTTGAAACAATGGTGGAGAAAGAGATATCAAGTACCTTTAGGCGGCTAGTAGTAGCCTCCGATTCGCTCAGCCTTTGAGACAAAATAGCTTTTTCTTTAGACATACTTGAGCTTTCAGCTTTTCTTTCATCACGAACGTGAAGAATCTCGTCTTCACTGGCACATAATTGATGCCAAAGAGCTGCCCGATCAACATTTGCAAGTTCAGCAACCTCTCGCATCATGCTCAGCACTGGTCTAACTATTTCTTGTTCCTCACACACCAAGATCACCAAAATCTCCAAATCTAAGTCTATTTCACGACTACTATCTGTAGTACTTGTAGCACGATTGACAAGTCTCTTTAGCATTCTAAATCTGTAAGACTCGTCAGCATACCATTTGAACAACATAGGGTACAGCACCTTTACAAATCCTTTAACACACAGGTCCCTAGAGAGTGCTAATGTCTCCACAAGGCCAAGAACCGCGGTGAAATCATCTCGTTGCGCCGTCAGTTGCTCAAGGGCTTCTCCCTCTACAACTAGATCCGGTTGCTGAGAACTTTCAGCGATATATTGTGTATTCAAATTCAAACACCGAGTAAGGCGTCTTTCCAAGACCATGGCTACAGACTGGGGAACAAAAGCTCCACGTGCTACAGCTCTCTCAAAAGTTTGGGAGGCTTCAACAGCTAGGCAAGGGACAGATAACATCTCAATTAGGATATAAATGTCAGTAAAATGATGTCTAGCACGGAAAGCTTGCTCTTCCACTATATGAAGTCTTTCAGAACTACACCCACTTTCACCAAATACAAAAAGTCCACATGGGATTGGGGAAGGAATATCACCAAAATCATCATCACTATCAATATCTCGAAGAATAGCTTCGGCAATATCTGCACAACTATTTACAGTTCCAATCAAATAATCTAAGACACATGGAGAGATTTCAATGCCTAAATATTTTAGCCTGTCTCGAACAGACCGTACCTGCAATGAAGACCAACAAAAGTTAACGACGTGCTCAAAGGAAGCAGGCAGAAAAAGAAATCAGGCTATGAAAATAGATTTGGTTCCCATTAAATTTTCATGCATACTGCTTCAGGAAGATGTTGGCAGTGCAATGCAGCTTTGAATATAAAGTCCACTGTTGCCGCAAGAGGTTCGTCATTAGAATCAGCCAAAAGCTCTAATGACTGAAAAAGAACACGTTCCCAAACTTCGCTGCTACACTCCAACTGACTAAGCGCCCCAAAAACCTAAGGAATAAAAAGAGCCAAAGCTGAACTTAAGAAGTGAAACTACTCAAACTAAGATGACATTATATGGGTGCCATCTATGATCTTAAAGTCATTTAAAAGCAACAAAAATGCAGTTTGCAGTCCCAGATTCCCTTACAGGCAAACGCAGTGCAGGTTCTGCATCTGGCTTCTGAAGACGATCTAAAAGTGATGAAGCAGCAAGTGGATGTTCTGAATGCTCAACTAATTTAGGAACCAAAGCAACTAGGTCTGGTTGTAGATGCTTTGGAGCTTTATCCAATACAAGAGAAATCTTTTGTGCAGATTGTGGCCTTCTTTTTGGTTCTGGACAACCTTGTAGAACAGCTCCATCTAGTGCTCTCAACGAGTTCACAATCAATCCAAGAAGCTCCTCCGATTGCTCCGGCCACTTAGCGTGAAATGAATATTTCATCAATATATACTATAACAAGTAACCAAGAACTTCATTAGTAGAGATAATATAGCATCATACCTTGGACCGCAAGGAAGGATTTTCAAAAGAATCTGTAGCAGATGTTTCCGGTGGACAAGTAGGCTGTCCAGGATCCGCTTTAGTGGATATATTAGGTCCATTAACATCTGAGCTTTGTACAGCAGATGCATTTATGGTTTCATCGATTCCTGAATCTAATCTCTCAAGTGCAGGAAGCTGGGCAGATTCTGTAGTTCCATCATCTCTACCACTTTCCAGAGGACTAATTGTTCCACTGCCATCTGGGTATGGTTTGGAGCTCACATCTGAAGAATCATCATTTGATCTTCCTTCCGAGGGTTGGCAACATTCAACCATTATATCTAGAAGTAAATCAATAATTGCTTGTTGCAAAACTTTTACTCCCATTAGCAAATTCATCAGGCTGGGAGAAGACTCGTCATTCTTATTAATCTTCTTCCCATCATTAGTTCCAGATATCTTTGTAGGAAGAAGTAAACGTTTAACTTTTGCAGGATCATCGAGATAAACACGCAGACCAGTCAAAAAACCAGCAGCATCCATGAGAAGTTTCTCTCTCAATGTGACCTGCAGCTGAGAAGAATTATCTCCGTAAGTAAGGTGAAACCCTGCTCTAGAAAGAAGATTTCTGAAGATGTCTTCCTCATCTCCACTTATTCCTTCACTATCATCAGAATCAATGAGTTCATCCGGGTCAGTTGTTGGAGCATCTTGGTCATCTTCAGAAGCCAAAACCTGACAAAAGGAAGTCCAGAATATAACACCAGTACATTGAGATTAATATGGAAACATGAATAGAAGTTAGAAATACGGGGCACTTGGGGTAATATCGTTAGCAAGAATATTATGAAATGGCACTCATTTCAGAATTTTGCATCAATATATGCACTGCTAATGCCAGTTAAGGGAATATGATAAGTTTTCTTAAGAGAAAACAACCTTCTAAAATAGAATGTTAACAGTCATAAAAACCTTCTAAATATTATTATCGTTTTAAAGATGCCAATGATTTAAATGGTCTCAAAACTTCATACAGTGCTCAAAGTCAAAGATGAAGATGTGACAAGTACAAAGGCAAATGGGCAGCTGGGAGCTCAACGAGGTCATTTTAGGTTCATTCAAGAAATCTTGCTTAAACTTGTGTGTATAAATTTTCTACAAAATTTTGAAGGCATTGTTGCAGCTAATAAATTAAAAATGCAAATATCAGAATAGGCACAGTTAAAGATCCCAAATTGAAGGTTTACGAATCGACAATTAACTAATATAAGCATTAATGAAAGAATCAAATGAAATTTCTTGTGTTCAGTGGAAGCAGAAAAACATTTCCACATAGCACATGGAATCATCTGACACAACTCAATTTTTTTACCAAGATCATTTTAGAAAAGATCCAACGACTTGTATGACAACAGGATACAAGAAAGTGCACATGTTTTAACAATTACACACAGATAGCAATGTGTTCATTCCCTATCTCCCATCCTCACACGAGCACCAGAGCAAACACAAACATATATAAATTGTTTTAGCTACCAGTATATAAAGAGGCAAATGAAGCAACAGAATCATATACTAATAGTTGATTCAAGAGGCAGTGTTCTGTTTCTGTTCTGATTAAAAATCATAAATCAAAGCGTAAGGAATGCATTTGTTGAATTCACAATTATTCAGGCAGTAATTATTAAATCAATTGCAGTCTACAGATATTTATTTCCCTACAGAACAAAAAATAACAAATGAAAGAGAAACCAAATATGTGGACCTAATAATATTTTTCTCTCTTGTAGGTATGTTGGTGCTACAATTCCGTCCAACATGGTGTCCGAAGAAAAGTGGAATTATGGCATGTATATTATATGCAACGTGGCATTGTTGAAGTGGTAGAAAGAAATTGTTCAAGAGGATTTCGGCAACTCATCTAAGCCAAAGCATCTGTGCCATTATCTCCTTCCATTAAGATCTATGATTTATCTTCCGAAATTAAAGGTAAAAATGTACAGTTCTGTTGCGTGAAAAGAAGAGACACACAAAAAATATGTGCCTTTCAAAACCTTCCCTGGGAAATCTCAATAAGCGTGGGTTTTCTTACTTTGTTAGCTAAGATCCTATTGTAGAACAAATTGGACAGCATTGAATGTAACAGTAGAGCACTCGGAACAATTTTTCTTTTTCTTCCTAGGGGGTAAGGGGGAGGTAGCAGATTATGATGCTAAATAGGTGAATTGCTAACCTCTAGGTCTGCAAACTCAAACCACGGACAGCAGTCCAGGATCTCGCAAACAAATACAACTGTATCACGTACAAGAAATCCTGCATCAGATTCCAACATATCAGACACCTTCATGAATTGGAGAACAGAATTGTTCCATGTCTTAGTGCATATAGAAGACTCCTTCCAAACAGTTTTAGATGGAGTTTTTTGATTCACTATAGCCATTCTGTATTTGACCCAAAAATTCTTCTCGGGATCACAGCTAGCTGATTGGTCACTCTCCAAGTATATGCATATGGTGTCAAAGGACTCGTAAACTCCTGCAAGACCAAAGGTGGCGTTGATGAAAAACTCAAAATCAGTTATCCAAATGAACACCAAGAAAAGCTACAAAAGTTTCAATGTTAAAAAGGCAAGATCAAGGAAATGCCACCCACCAATCCGAAGCTCACATCCACCAGCTTGAAAGAATTTACTAAATATTTTCCTTGTTTCCATTATTTCCTTGAAGGACAAGAAGTTCTCAACCTTCCATGTGAATGAACTCCTTTTCCCAATAGTCTCTGACTGAGAACTGATATTTCCTGACTCAATTTTCTGATCAGTGAAGTCCTGCATTATGGAAGTCTCCTTCAGTATAAGAACCTCAGCAGAGAAGACAACAGTGTCCTGGACTAAATATCCAGAGTCTTGATCAAAGAGACTTGTGAGTGTCACGAACTCGCGCCAACCCCAGTCTTTGGCAGCCTTGGAATATCGATTCTGAGATTCCTTTGTGACCGACTTGTCCTCCATCCTTTGGTTCACTACAGATAGACGATGGCTCACAAAACAACTCCAATCACCATTAGCAATTCGTGAATCTGTGACTTCAAGAAATACTGAAAGGTGGCATGGAGGTTGAGACTGCCCTGATACCATGAAGCATAAATGTTACGTTCATCATCTCAACAGCACAATTAGGATGTAAGGTATCTCAGTTAAGCTCTATAAACAAGTAACGTCCCTTTTCATTTATCAAATAGTTGAACCTACTAGCCTCATCAGTCCGTATGTCCATTATGCCACTTAGCCTATGTTTGGCTCATCTTTATAAACCGTTTATAAAAACAAGTCACTTTTTATCCACACATTTTGAGGACCCATAAATACTACCCACTAATCAACGGCTCTTTTCTATCCATTTATAATTTAAAATGTTTATACATGGTGAATGACCTGCTGTATTTTTGGACAAGCCAAAGTTCGTTGAGAAACGAATCTCTTTGGTAAGTTTCATTGTCAACAATGTCAAATAGGCTTTTTATTCGTATACCTTACCTAGACACTTTCCAAACATGCTTTTAGTTTAATCCATATGTGACCATACAAACATATGTTCATGTCTCAAATGCGATGACAATACATAGGAAACTGAAATTTGTTAGCAAGACAATGTCATTTAACAATAGATGTATATTATGGATCCATTTACTTGTTAAATCATTCTGCTCATAATGTCAAGAGGGTATATAGATCATCTTAAGAATAACAAACAACGTGAATTTCAGGCTGCAAGTTCTACTAGGACTCAAGTCTAGATGCATGAGCAACACATATAAGACAAGCTTTTTCCTTCCCAATCAGAGCATGAGTAATAGGCCTCTGTCGATTCATTACTCCACTTTTCCGCACATAAACAAATCGCATGTAGGGTGTGTTTGAGCCACATTATTTTAGAAAAACGTATTCTGAAATAGTACATTGATGGAGAATGTGTGGTTGAAAAAAAAAAAGAAAAGTTATTGATGTGAAGGAAAGTATTATTTTATTGAAGAATGTGTGGTTAAAAATGAGTAGAAGAATGAAAATGAAAATTTTAACGTGTACCAAACATGTGCATAGGCTCTACAACTGGCTCAACAATTCCAACAGCAGGACATGACAGCAAACAAGCCTTTACTCATTACCACGCCCCTTCAGCTAGAATGCCGTGTGGGGGTCAAACACAAGAGTACAAGAACGACAAATGCCGACAGATAAATAACACTACGATATTTTCACATCAATATAAGAACAATAAAGAAGCTTCAGATGCCACTACCATATAGTCTGAACCTTCAAATTTAATAAAATAAAATAAGAACAAATACACAACAGGCATTCCCTCTCCATAGTAAAGTAATACTACATACCTCTGGGGTAAACAATAAGCCTACAATCCCGATTCCCAATCTGAAACCTTCTGCTCTTAATGCAAAGCCCCGTTATCTTCCTCTTCTTCAAAAGGTCCTTCAACCGTGTAAAATTTTCAATTCTCCATGTAAACTTCCCCATATGCACATCTGTTTTCCTCACATTCCCTCCATTCCTCCCGCCAATCAATGAACCACTCTTCGAGAAGCTACTCAACTCCTTAATCACATGGAATGATGTGCTAAAAACCGCAGTATCTTCCAACAAAAACCCTGAGTTGGACCCCATGAAATCAGCCATCTTCATATAGTCATTCCACCCCAAACTCGTGTTATCCCCGGTCTTATTATCTGCAGCAAACCGTCCATAGCTATCCCTGTGCACATGATTCGACCCATTACCTGGCTTCTGATTCAACACTGACATCCTAAATAAACACCAGCAACTCCTATCCAACGCCATTGCATTCTTCTCTGTATCTTTACTCTCCAAACACATGGACAAATACTCCACTCCATTGACTACACTCTGATAAACACTAATTCGCAAATTACACTCCCCTGCGGGGAAAACAGGGCTCATTATTTTTTGTGTCTTAATCATCTCCTTAAATAAACTAAAATTATGCACTCTCCAAGTAAATTTCCCACTCAAAACATCCCCTACAACTGGCCCCACGACCCCACTCCCACCCATATTTGACACGTTATTCGACTGCAAATCATAATTATCACGGGAAAAGGAAAATGACTCGTGGAGGATTAAGATATCTGCAGTAATGACAATGCAATCATTCGAGGAATGCAGGAAGCCAAGCTTAGGATCTAAGAGGGAGTTAAGGGAGGCAAAATCGCACCAGCCGTGAGACTTCTTCTTGGAGGAGAACCGGTGCCAACTGTCACGGTGCACGGACTTTGAGGGGTCCGAGGGATTGTCAATGGCGAGGCGGTAGCTGGCGAAGCAATCCCACTTAGAAGAGGCGGTGTTGCGGGGGTCCATGATTTGAAGGTAAATGGAAAGATATCCAGGCAGCGCCTGCGAGTCGCCCTTGGGGTAGATTAACAAACGGCAATCGTAGCCACCGACCTCAAAGTACTTGCTCCATAAGGCGCGCGACTTGATCCTCGGGAAACTGGCGACGGTCCACTTGCAAATAGCAGAATAGTCCCCACGACCCTCCACCACCACCGACTCCGCAGACGCCGTCGTGGCGATGGCGGAGGTGGACGCAACATCCCTCGACGGATCCTCGACCGCCACGGAAGGCTTCTCAGGAGGAGGGGATTGGTGGTGCAATGATGAACACGTCAATGATGACGTCATTGGGGTGGCATCGCAGGAAGACACGGCGGCTTCAGCGGGGGACGACGGCAGGTTTTGGTGGTGGTTGTGTTTCATTGTTAGGTTTTCTAGGGTGGTCTAGTTGATTAATTTCTATATATATATATATGTTCTCTATCTCTATATGTGTAGGTGTATGTATCGTTTTAATGCTTATTGATCAATATAGAGAGATAAAATGTGTGTGTGAATGAAATTATGTGGGTGAGAGAGTGAGGGTATTGGTAGTACATACTCCAAGAGGGGTTTGGGGACGACAGTGCCGTGCCATTTGTTTCCTCATATATTACCATGTTTGGCTAAGCTAAAAATATTTGCTTATAATTAGATAGATAAGTATATCCATTAACATAGTTTATTAAAAATAAGCCCATGTTTGATAGCCTTTAAATAAAAAATATTTTTTCTATATACTTGATGCGGAAAAATATCGATCGGCCCGAGCTCGAGTTACTTGTCCTGAACTCAATCTACCCCAATTATGCTAGTTCCAAGGTTCACTATCTAGGTACGCTTTTGTACACAATTTCCAGGATACGTCTTTCACATAAATTCTCTCTCTGACTTAAGTATCGGATGGGCGACGAGGACACACCTCGACTCCATTGTTTCAGGTACTAAAGATCTATTCGCGTGTGATTCAAGCATCCAATTCGAGATCAAGCAAGTATAGGTTTTTGGTAGCATCATTGGCGGGCGCCGTCTGTGGGAAGCGCTACCAGAAGACCCTCATTCAAGTCTTCCTATGGCAAGCTCATTTGTTCCACATCCACCAGTTGAAGACCCTCCAACCCTTAAGAAGAATCATCGAAAATACCAATATCCCAACTAGCCGTCGTTACTACTGGAGCTTCGCCAGCAAGTTACCACGTTAACTCAGTTGTTGAGTCAAAGTAATCTGCATCCAGTACTAGCATCGCAGGATGGTTTAATGGTAGACGCTCGAACCCGAGCTCCTCCTCAAGTTCTAGGCACTGGTGATGTCAGAACCTCAAGTGTACCTCGCACGGCCTCGGGCTCGAGATCAATCATTATGGATTCCAATGAAATTGTCAAGATCGTTCAACATGGGATAGCAGCTGGTTTAAATATCTTTGAGTGAAGGTATACGACGGGATAACCACCTCGAGGAGACCTGTCTCAAGGCCTTGGAATGCTGACACCATCAAAATTTATTACAAATAGCCTGCTATGTCCCCAGGTATCTAGGTTGCTTAGTTTAGGTAGTTTGAACTCAGGCATGTATGCCCTTAGGTTATTTTCCTTTCAAAGGCGTACGAGCCCACGTACATTTACATTATTTTACATACATTTTAACAATTAAAAACTTACCCCGAACAACTCTATTAGCGTTTACTGCTACTTAGCGTAAGGTCGTGTTCTACGCATGCAGCTAATACTTTTACTTAGCGTAAGGTCATGATTCGCGCATACAACTAATACTTCTACTTAGCATAAAGTCGTGCTCTGCGCATGTAGCTAATACATCTAGTTAGCATAAGGTCGTGCTCAGCGTATGCAGCTAACCAACCTACCTAGCACGAGGATGTGCACATGCACTCTACTGCTCGAGGTCCTTATGACCCGACCTTAATATTTCCCAATATCAAATTATGACGAGGTCGAGCTTGAGATGGTGCTCACCATCCGTAAATAAGCCTTGAGATTCGAGTAAGAAAAAAGCTCGAGGTATATATTGAACAAAGAACTCTAGCTTGTTGGCCAAAAACTGGTCAAGTCGAGCTATACATTGAAAAAAATTCGAGCTTGTTGGCTAAAATACTGGTCAAGTAAAATGCTTGAGCTACATATAGATTACATATTGAACAAAGAATTCGAGCTTGTTGGTCATAAAACTGGTTAAGTAAAATGCTCAAGCTACATATAGATTACATATCGAACAAGAACTCGACCTTGTTGGCCAAAAATCTGGTCAAGTAAAATGCTCGAGCTACACATTGAACAAGAACTCGAACTTGTTGGCTAAAAACTAGTCAAGTAAAATGCTCAAACTACATATAAATTACATATCGAACAAGAACTCAAGCTTCGATTATCAAAGTTAGAGCTCGACCTCGAGCTCGGTATGTTTTAAAAGAACAAACATAATTCACAACGAAATGCAAGACAAAACATCGAGCTAACATTAATATTGGGCAATGTACCTCTTTGCATATCACCTCACCGCTCGAGTACGTAACTTTTAACTGCGACCTGGATGCACGGGGGCTGTGATGCGAAAAATATCGATAGCCTCGAGCTCGAGCTACTTGTCCCGAACTCAACCTGCCCTAATTATGCTAGCTCCAAGGTCGGGTTCTGTCTTGGTCCGGATACTTGTTGAGGTCGGGCTACATGAGCTTTTGTGCAGTCTCCTTGACCTTATCTCGCACCTTCTAGAAACACTAATCCTATTTTGATTATAACTCTCCATGACTTTCACCCTTATCCAAACTACTTACCTTCCACAGTTTGGTTTAAACTCAAACAGAACACTTTGAATACGACACAAACACCTTTTATGATGAGGATAAGGATTACATGTGTTTGAATCCTTTCAAGACTCTATCACCAACATTTATAAATACAAAAGCAAGGTTCACTATTCAAGTACGCTTTTTTACACAATTCCCAGCATACTACTTTCGCATAAATTCTCTCTTAAGCATCAGATGGGCGACAAAGGACACACCTCGACGCCTTTATTTTTGGTACCGAAGATATGTTCGCGTGTGATTCAAGCATCCAGTTCGAGATATCAATACTTATTTTCAATCATAAATTCATACAACAAAATATTTTGCATGTAAAAATTTTCTTTACTTTTTAACTGCACTTTCTCCAAAAGCTCACTATTCAAAATATTATTTTTAATAAATAATGGCCACCAGTAAGTTTTTCATTTAACATGGGGTTTGACAGACTCCGAGCCAATAGGAGGTCTCCCCGGGAAAACCAGGGCCCATTTGACCCCGGCCAAGAACGATACTTCTTCTAACACTAGTTTGATGCACGTGCGATGCACGTGCTATTGGTATGGTTGGCTATTAAATA